>CANXYC010703064.1:0-86302 GCA_948193065.1 Aleurites moluccanus
TAAATAATTTAACAATAAAAATATAATACATCAAAAATATTTATTTTTAAAATTTAATTATTTAATTAAATAAATTTAATACTATCATGATTTTAATAAAAATACTATTAACTAGTTTTAGGTATTAATTTTAAAAAAAAAATTACTTACAGATATTGTGCTAACTGGAACAAAAAAAATTGGAGGTCTGTACTTTTAAATTAATTTAATAAAAAATTAAAAAAAATATTAATTTAAAAAAAATAAAATAAAAAATAAAAATATAGCACAGTTAATTAAAATGCAGGCCTTCAATTTTTTAAAATGTTTCACATTTAATTAAAATATTCTAAATATTAACTTAAAATGTTACGGAAAACAATATTAATAAAATGAAAATAACTTTTTAATATTTTTAAGTTAATATTAAAAAGTTTAAATAATAATCAATCACAAAATAAAAAAAAATAATGTAGAAAAAAATAATAACTTACTGATTGTGCGGTTAAATGAAAAATACCTGGAGAGTTGAAAAATTAAAGAATCTAAATCTAACCAAATATTATTATAAATAATTAATTTACAAATTGATAAAAAAAAATAACAACATAAATAAATTTAATATTATGTGTGTAAATTATTAATTTTAACTAAATTTTCTAAAATAAATAATTTAACAATAAAAATATAATACATCAAAAATATTTATTTTTAAAATTTAATTATTTAATTAAAAAAATTTAATACTATCATGATTTTAATAAAAATACTATTAACTAGTTTTAGGTATTAATTTTAAAAAAAATAACTTACAGATATTGTGTTAATTGGAACAAAAAAAATTGGAGGCATACACTTTTAAATTAATTTAATAAAAAATTAAAAAAATATTAATTTAAAAAAAATAAAAAATAAAAATATAGCGCAGTCCATAAATGCGCTGCGTTAAACAATGCGGGCATTGAATGTGCTGTGTCAGACGAGGATATCGAATGCGCGATTGATATAAATCGGTAATAATAATAGATTTTGTTATAAAATAATAATTTATTTTTTTTTTGTTATTTTTAAGAAAAAAGCTCTGGTATTTTGTAGATGGAAAATTAATTTGTGGGTCTCAAGTGGGTTAAAAACTATAGTAGCCAATTATTATTTTGGGGTTGTTTGGATATTTAATTATAAAATTTTATTATTTAGTTATCTAATTATAAATTTAAAAATATATTTAAGAGTTATTTAAATATTTAATTATAAAATTTTATTATTTAAATATTTAATTATAAATTTTAAAATATATATATTTAAATAAATATTAATTATTGATTCGTCCTTTCAAATCAATAAAATTTAACATTAGATGGGGATTACGATATGAGATATTTAGTGTTCCGGGACTTTCTGAAAGAGAGTATAGTCCCTTAATTTTTTCCTATAACAGGGAAAATGAAGTTACAAAACCCTCTGTCCCGTCCATAGGGGACATGCTTTCCACGAAATTATATTTTAGGAAGCAATTTAATAAAATTGCCCCCTAAGATGACTTTGAGTTCAAAGACAATGTCAAAAAGAGAATTAAAAAATTCAAACCTTATGACTGAATGTACATAAATACAAAGATTAAGGATCGCCATAATTGTTTGGTGATATAATGAAAAAAAAAAATTGTTTCTCACTGCTGGCTATCAATTGATTGGATAACATCCAAGAGTTTATCAACTTGCAAAGGTTTAGTCAAATGAAAATCCATTCCAGCATCAATGCTCTTGCTTGCTTCCTCAGGCATTGCATGGGCTGTTAATGCAATCACTGGAATATGAACATCATAATGTTTTTCCTCTATTCTTATCAATCTAGTTGCTTCATATCCATTCATTACCGGCATCTACATAACCAAACAAACAACAAAAATATTGAGTAACTTCAAATTATATCGTCAGATCAAAATAGTTTAGTGATAGAGTGTCTTGTAATGCAGTGAGATTAGGTGTTCAGACTCGATTCTATCTTCAAAAATTTCTGATGACACAAAAAATAAACAGTTAGGTAGAATTTTGATTACCTCGCAATCCATGAAAATATAATCATAAGGGAGAGATTTTGAATCCCCTTCCCTCTTTTGCTCACTCAAAGCTTTGCAGACTTGATTTAAAGCCTCTTCTCCATTTGAGCATACTTCAACTTTTGCTCCCAGTTTATGAAGTCTAGTAGTAATTAACCGGCGCAATAACTCAACGTCCTCAACAACTAAAATTTTCTTCCCATTCAAAGGTTTGTCTGTATGCTGATTTACATCAGGTTTGCGTATCATTATCTGTTGAAGAGTGCTGGGATGAGATGAACTAGTGATCTCTAACTCCATCATCGAGGAGTTTGAATCATGCGAAAGATTCAGCTCTGCAGAAGTAGCAGAACTGTGGATTTCTTGAACTGTTGATCCCAATGTAGACTTTGAAAAGTTGCATTGAGATATACCTTTGCGTTCAGGAAGCAGTGATAAAACTTGAGTTAAACGCGAACCATGGAATGGTTTATATATCACAAAATCGCCTTCAAGAATTCGCCTATCCTGTTCTTGGTATCTTGATTGTCTTATGATTTGATCATCTAACCATACAACCTTACATGAGGATTTTGGAATGTCCCTCCTGAAAGTAGCCAGAGTGTAGTCAAATTCTGACAAGTTACTAGCAGCATTCGAATCAATCACGAGCAGAATGATACCAGACGAGCTTTTCGAGTTAGTCTTTTTATACTGAGGCAAAATATGATCAGCTCCATCCTTGATGGTTAGAGGCTTACTGTTTGCTCCACCTGTATCTGAATTACTAGATGCAGATGTGCTTGCATAGTCAGATAAACTAATCTCAGGTTTTCCTGAACCGAAATAAGAAATGTCCAACTTTCGCTTAGTTTTCTCCAGCTCCAAGCGAAAATTTCGACCATTCTTAATAATTGTTACCTTTATGTTCAAGCTCTCAATATACTTCTTCAAAACTTTCCTCCTTTCTTCGCCTGCTATAAACATTATCACATGGGATCCTTCTGGTTTAGGAGAAATGAAAGTAAAATGTTGATGAAATGCTGAGGGGCGATTTTCTTCTGTCTCAACATATCCAGGTTCGCAAATGGAAAGAAAAACATTGAACCTGAAGCAAGTACCTCTTTCTCCAAACTCTTTCTCTGCAATTCTTAATTCTCCTTTCATAAGGCGTACCTAAAACACAATATTCTATATAAAATCAGTGAAAAAAAAATGAAATTTGAATCAGCTTGAAATTATGAAAACAACAATTAGAAAGACTAAAAAGAAGTAATTTGTTTACCAAAGATTGAACAATGCCAAGTCCCAAGCCACAGCCTTCTTGTCCAATAATTGTTTCCTTTACTTGAACATAGTCTTCAAAGATAGATTTTTGCTTATCTCTAGGAATTCCCTTGCCTGTATCATCCACCTCAAATTCAATTTCCATTTCATTTGGATTTTCTTCAACCGTGTGGAGAGCATCAAGTTCAGTAAAAGCATCCTCATTTGGGTGACAGAAGCATGATAAAAACTTCAAAGTATTCGTTCGATTAGAAGCAATAATTTCTTGTTTTAAATTGTTTTTCTTGACCACAGCACGGACTGAGACATGACCTTCTGATGTAAATTTTATAGCATTATTAAGTAAATTGCACAAGATCTGTTTAAGTTTTATCCGATCGCCTTTCACAAGGGGTAACTTGAGAATTGAACCATCACAAGGATCTAATAATATGTCTACACCGTTTTTCATACCCAAAAGATAGTACATATCAACTACATCTTCAAGTAGTTGAGCCAAGTTGAAGTCCTCTTTTTCAAGTGATGCTTTCCCCGCTTCAATTTTGCTCATATCTAGGATCGAGTTCAATATGCCTGAACCATTTTTTTAAAGTCAATAATATGCATCGGACTTATTTTACAAGAGAAAGATAGAGCTAACTAACCTAGGAGATCACTCGTACAATTTCGCATTTGCACCAGATTTGCTGCTAACTCAGAGTCTGGTTTCGCATTTTCTTGACAAAGCTCTATCAAACCTGTAACAGCTGCCAACGAGCCACGGACATCATGATTTGCACCAGCATAAGCCTTGGTTTTGTTCATACTCTTGCGCTCTGCTTGTTGAGTTGCTTCTGTTTGCTTTATTAAAGCAGCGCACAAGAACATTTCTCTTTTTGCTGCTCTTGCAGCTAAGAATATGTAGATGCAAAGAGATACAATTATAAAAACAAACACTAGTGCTAGAAGTATTATCGATAACTTGCTGTTTCTGTGAACTAGATTCGCCAATCCATTTCTGGGATATGCTAGTACATATACCTGCAGAAAAAAGGAGGAGGATCATAATCAATATAAACTGATATAAATTTTCATTGTTTTTCTACTAATGAATGACATACCGATTGAAGTCCAGCAATATCAATGGTAGAGCAGTAAAACATGTACGTGATTCCCACAATCTTCCCATGAAGAGGTCTGATATTTCCATTATTAGAGCTGCAATATAAATTATCCTGACCTACAATTCCCCCATTTGGCTTAAATACTTGCACCATAACTGAGGTGTTATGAACCTCTATTCGGATGTCTTCAAGCTTTGATGGCACAATCAAATGGCCATCAAATGTCCCCAAGTAAAAATACCCTCCATGAAAGTCAAGTGCTGCAAAATGATCAATCACCACTTTTACTGGAAACCCAAGAGATATAACACCCCTTCCATCCATAGCAACAGTATTATAAAATAAGCTATCTCGATCCTTGTTCAATCCGGTCCCAAATGAGGAGTAACCACTTGTGTTATTCAATATATTTTGAAACCAACTTTCATTTACTGTTATCAAAGGATCAGAGGCAACTGCATCTCCATATAACTTCCCAGTGTCTCGATTTACTGGCTTAGTATACCAGGATGAAGAATCTGAAGTGTTGGAATATACTGCAAATGTTTGATGATTGTCATTGTAAAATGAGAACATCAGACCATCTTTTCCAATGTATGAAATTTGTGATAGTTGTGGAATTGTTGTGAATGATAGAAATAAGGTAGGTGCAACCTGAACACAAAAACCATTACATTTAGAGAAATACTATTGCTAGAGAACTACCCATCAATTATTTTTTATACTAACCATTGTTTCAATTTCAGAAAATGATAGATGAGTTCCATTTAGATATGCACTTAGAGTTCTTGCTAAATTTGATGCTGAAGAATTCAGAAAGCGTAGCAGTCCTGCAGTCATATCAATTTCTATAAAAGATTTGTTGCGAACTCCATATAATTCCAACATCACATGATGTTTCGTTTGTTTAATCATCAAACACAATTCTGAGATTATAAAACAGGACATAGCCTGCCAGATAGTGAAAAAATTAAGAATGTAAGTGAAAAATTAAGAATGTAAGTACAGCCAGGAAAAAAAATTAAGTAGAAAATAAATAGAGCAGTACGCTTATGGGAGGGAAATACCAGAATGATGCAGAAGTAAACTGGCCTAAGGCCTGCTTTTAGCTGCTGGAAAGTCCTGAAATTGAACTTCAATGCCATAGCTAAAATCTTTGTGCTCTAGAAATTAAAATTCATAATAAATAAGAAATTAGATGAAAATTTAACCCCCAAAAAATGTAATTTGAATGATCATCCTACAATTACTTGTTGCAATTTGAAAATTTTTACTAAAAGATTCTGAAATTAATAATAATAATAAAAAAAAGAGTATAAATATCATTAATTATAGGAATATGATTTACTTTGCCTGAGTTTTTGCAATCAAATGATAGAACGAAGAAATGGAGACTATCACAGAACCTTTCACGTAGAATAGACAGAGTGGGAGTGTATCTGTGCAGGTTATTTAATTATTTATTTTAGTTTAAGTCAATGAGAAAGATTAGGAGTTTTATAGAGACAAAATCTCCATTCAGTATAATCCAGTTAGTTAATATCAAATATCTAAATAAATAAATAAAAGCTACCTAATATTTATTCATTAAAAAATTAGAAAATACTAATAATTATCAATAAATTTGTATGCTATAACATTTAGTTTAGCACCCACAATATTGATATTCGAATCAAGATCCGTCTATAATGAAAAACTTGATCCATGAGATTATTGAGTTAAACTGTGAAAATTATTGAGTTTTAGTTGTTGGTTGTTAATAGACCAGTAACCTTATTTATAAAATTTGAATTAAAATTATTCCACTAAACTGTTAGTTGCCCGTTGTTAGTAAATCACAAAACAACATTATTTCATAGCTTAATCTTTCTCATAGAGTGGAAATTAGTCTTTATTAGTGATTAAATTAGGTTTTAGAAAAAATATATCTTAAATGATATCATTCAACACTTCAAATTTAAATTCAATTTCAATACTTTAATCATATTAAAAATGAAATGATTAAATTTTTAAATAATTTTATAATTTAAAATTTTTAACACTTGAATGATATTATTTTAAAAGAAATCATTGCACCGAATCTTATCAAACATATATATATATATATAAAGGAGTTCCATAAAAGAAGTGAACTCTTCCAAGTCTTGCAGGCATGAAATGGGTTATCGCAAACAAGGCCAAAATCAATTACATTTTTAAAAAAAGGTTCAATAAAATGGAAATTGTTGGCCACTTATAGAAGCACAAATACATAAAAGAGTAGAGAAAATTATATACAAAAAGTTGGATACATCAAAATGAAAGTAAAATTAAAATTTATATACATAATAATAATAATAATAACAAATATTAAGCTTATTTATTTGATTTGGGTCTCTTCACAATCAACACAGGACATTTGACATTCTGTGCACAATGGTTGCTCACACTCCCAAGAAAAGCCCTAAAACTCCCAAATAAATTTAAAAAAAAAAGATTAGGAAAATTGAGATTTTAGATTAGTTTTAATAAAAAATAAATAAAAATCTAATTTAAGATTAACAACTACCTCTTGATGAGACCATAACCATGGCTTCCCATGACTAGCACATCAACACACAGCTTCTCCGCCGTCTGGCAAATCACATCCCTTGGATCACCATATTCTACTATCGTCTCCACCTTAACCTGTCCCATCAATCCTAAAATTACATATTTACCCCTTACAAAATAGAATTCAATTTAAAAATAAAAATTAAGAAAAAAAAAAGAACTGACATCATGAGCTTCCTCTTCTCTGCACATCTTCTTGGCCTTCTCTATAATACAATTAGCCACTTCATTACTGTACTTCTCCATAGTTGCTATAATATCAGAAGAAAATAAATATCCTGAAAAAAAAGAAATTCAAATTAAAAAAAAACAAAATTATAAAAAAGCCCATGGTCATGGCCATCAAGGTTTAAAGTTTTATTTACCAGTGCCATCGAGAGCAGTGTAGACATTTCTAGGAGGTTTAGCGTAGAGGAGAATAAGGGTATCTTTGGAATTATGAGAAATAACGTTCTTGAGGCACCATGACAGAGCATTCATACTCTCTTCGCTCTCATCCACGGCCACCAGGATCTTACGCTCTTTCACCGCCGCGTCCGCCATTTCAGATTTCTGATTCTTATTGCGTGTCTTTGTATGTGTAGGGAAGGAAAAGTGTCGGTATATTTATAGGGGTAGTTTTGGGATGTAGATTAAAAAAAAAAAATCACAAATCTGTTGGCGGAGTGCTCTGCTTTTCCATGTCCTCGGACAGTGGTTTCCATTCTTGGTTCTGGGTTTGGATAAGCCCAATGTGATAAAAAGGAAAATAATGTATGGAGTGAAAAAAGTTTCTTTATTAAAAAAATAAAAAAATTATATTAATTAAAATATTATTATTAGCCCATCATGTCCTGTCAATTATTCGGTCTGAATTTTTTATTATTTTAAGATTAATATTTTCTCATAAATAATATTTATTATTAATTTTTTTTAAATTAAATTTTTTTAATATTCAAACTCGACATTTTAACATAAAAAATAATTTAAAATTATTAATTCTAATATTATAAAATAGACTGGATTAGAAAAAAATGATAGTGACCTTTATTGAGTATTAACTAATAAGCCTTAAGACTAAGGGTTTATTTGATGTATTAATTATGTAAAATAAATAAATAGAAATTAAATAATATAAATAAAGAGAAAGAAAAAGAATTAAAATTTTTTTTTATGATGTTGAGAACTTCTATTTGGATAAGAATGGAATGTAAATTCATTAATTAAATATTTACTTTTTCAATCTCAATAAATTATGAGAAAAAAATTAGAATATTTTTATAATTTATGTTAAAAATATTATAAAATATTTTGATTTTTTTTTTATTTCTTAATAGAGATAATTTTTTTTCAAAATCTTTAATGAGAAAATTATATTTACTTTTATTATTTATCTTTTATTTTTTTATTAACAATCAAATGAATGAAATTTATTTATTTATTTTATTTTTATTTTTCTCAAAACGAATATAGTCTAAGCAATTAAGATAGAATTTACAGAAGTTAAATTTTTAAATTATGATTCCCGATCTTGAATAGGAAAAAGTAAAAAAAAAAAAGAAGAAGAAGAAGAAATGAAGATTACAAAGATTATTTGCAATATAGAACTCTCGGATTCATGGGTTCAAGAGATTCTTTGTACAATTGTATTATATACGACTCCATTAAAGAGAATTGAAGATAAGGAAGAACCATTTAATAATAATGGATATATATTAGGATTGGACATCAAGTTATAAGCGAACACATCTCTATCATATAATAATACCTCTCTTTTTTCAAGCATATTTTCATTTTCAAAACATTCAAACTATTCGAAACAATTAAAAAAATAAATACCCATCTTAATATTAATATTTTTTTTGTGTGCATAAAAAGTTTGCTTTTATTTTAAAGATTAATTCAAATTTTTTTGTCTAATTTGAAATTCATTTTAAATCTCATTAAATATTCGTTTGGTTTAATTTTTATTAGTTAATATATACAAAATATTTGATAAAAAAAAAAATTTAAAAACTTTAACCGCTAGTTTTTTAAATTATAATTATTAGTTAACTTACAAATTAAAAGTTAGAATTTATAACTTTTGAAGTCGAAATCTAGCTTTTATTAAAAAATGTCATTAGGATTTAAAATAATTATGAAAATTTATATATATATAAATTATTATTTTAATTTTTAAATATTTTAATATCTAGTGCATTTATATAATTAAATATATAGTTTTTTATTAATATATTTTGTGTAATATTAAATTATTAATTTATATATAATTAAAATTTATCATAATATATAAAATAATATTTTTATTCGCTATTTTATAATTTAAATTTAATTTTAAATGTCAAATTTTCAAATACTATAATTGTTTGTAATCGCTAAAAATATATCATTAATCGCTCATAGTTGATTATTATTACTAAATCAAACAAGTTTTAAATTCAAAATGTGTATATCCTTAATTATCAAAATCATGGTTATTAAAAATTAGTCGGTCGAATCAGAAAAATTAAGAACCGAATTAAGAATTAGTTCGGTTAGTTCCTATTTATCTGTCTCAAAAAAATCGATTAAATAATTAATGAACTGATCAAATCGGACTAATTTTTTAGTTCGACCGAGTCAATTTTTTTATTTATTTAAAATTTTTAATGAAAAACAATATCATTTTTCTTGATAAAAACGAAAAAATGCGTAATTTTGGGTTAAAAAAAATAAAAAAATTTCAGTAATTTCATTTCAATTTCACTCGATGTCAAAATTATGATCATATTACATGTTATCCTATTGAATAAATATATGTTCGAGTAAGTAAATATTCATAGCTTATTATATATATAACTTTTGACTTAATATGATTGAATTGATATCATAAGAAATATAAGCTTATATAAATTATTAATTTAATCATAATTACGTTTTATTTATTTTCATTATATATATAATAAATATCAAATTATATATACATATATATGTATATTATTTTTTTCAATTTAATCAGTTCAATTCCGATGGAGCATTTGATTTTTTATTTTTATTTATTTTTTAATCGGTTTAATTTTAAAAATGTTGATCAAAATAATTTATATATTTATTGCAATCAAATCTCTTTTTCAGACAAGTCAAAAAAAAAAAATACCCCTCTTTACTGCTATTTTTTTTTTTAATTTTCAAGTCAAATTACTCGCATTCCACTAATATGTAATATCTCCTTTCACTTCCAAATATTATTTTCGTTTTTCACATTGGAGGATATGGAGACTCCTGCCAAGTCTCATCCAAATACTTGAGGCTCAAAACTATACTCGATTAGTTAAAGCCTACGAGCTTTCATTGGGCCTTGTTAGGCAATATTGTATGGGGCTAAGTTCGAGCCCAGGCTGGAGAACCGGCCTCGTGTGTTATGGGTGGTTAATTGAAACGGCAACGTCTTGATCATTTTAAGCCAAACCGTGAGATATTAGTGCGCCACTCGTGTGGTCCCAGAAATAAAACGCTGCCGCAGCTATAGAAAGAAACAACCAATTAATTACTTTCCCACCAAACACCCATCCTAAAATACCTATAATCAGATCGAAACCATCCATTTTCAAATGGACGGCCAATAATCATCCATTGACGCTCACCACCACAATCCTCGATCTCTGATTGGTCAAAAAAAAAAAACCTCCAACCCGATAGTCCGATGACCCAAAAGCGAATGCGAAGCCAGTTAGCCAATCAATTATTGCCACCTCACACTATCTCCTGCATATATAATTATGAGTGTCAACAATCTCTCTCTCTCTAGATTTTTTATCAACCTAGAGGTTTTGTGGTTTTTTTAGGGTCGATCTGGTTGATTTTCGTAGTTAACTTGGATTTAATTTTAAATGTTTTTGATTGATTGGTTCTATGGAGTTCTTGCATCGCTCGGTTTGTGGCAGAAAGAAGCCAAGATCTTGTTTTTAGGTCTCGATAATGCTGGCAAAACGACGCTGCTTCACATGTTGAAAGATGAGGTACTTCAATTTTGGATATGGATTCTTTCTGTGTTATTGGGCTTGAAAAAAAAATTATAAACGAATAGGGATGGTTATTTATTTTAATTCATAAGAAATTATTATTTTTTGTTATAGTTTAAAAGAACCAAAAACCATTCAGTCAACTGTTGATCACATAGATAGTGTCAATTTATCCATCAAATTAGCTTAATATGTATTTGCTTTAGTAGAAACTTCTGAAAATGTAGTGATCCATTTATGTTTGTTATGGCAGAGATTAGGGCAACACCAGCCTACACAGCATCCAACATCTGAGGAGTTGAGTATTGGGAAAATCAAGTTTAAGGCGTTTGATTTAGGAGGTCATCAGATTGCTCGTAGAGTTTGGAAAGACTACTATGCCAAGGTTTTTTCTCTTTTAACTGGCATGTGGATTTTGCATAAATGTGTTAGTAGTCCAATCCCGGTTGCATTATTTAACCACTCCTTTTTATCATGAGCTGTCTCCTTGTGAACGATGGACATGCATTTTTGAGTCTGCATTTTTTTAAAAAAATTCTACCAATTTATCAAAGTTGTATTTTGACACCATTTTTGGAATTTATGTTGGAATTTTGGAAAAAATTCATACATATTGTGAACTGAGTCAAATGACAAGGACGTGAAATTTCTGTGGTCCGAGGATATTTGTTTTTACCTTTTATGGCAATGTGAAGCTTTTTCTCCCATTAATTGTATGTTTTCTTATCACGCTTGGATATGTTCAATAACCAACTTTTAACAATGTTGAATTACAGAATAAAGTTGCCTCCATAATCCCAGATGATGCTATTTTGTGATTATCTTATTCATGGGAGGCAAATAACAAAATGGGAGTTCGCTGATGGCACTTTTGACCTTTGAAAGTGTTCTGATAGTAACTCACCATATATGTGTTATTTCCTTGCCATTTTTATCCTTGTTTGAATGGGTACCTGCATTATGTTTGTCATTCTGCACTTTTGGTAGTCACTGGTCATTTTTATTAGGAAGATGTCATGTTGGCGTTATTTGCTTAAGAACGGTCATGGAATATGTTGCATCTTCCTAGGGAGGCTATCTTAGATTGTTAGTATTTCCCTGAACGTATAATGATAATTGATAGATGACATCATAACTGCCAGAAATTTTAGCTCAAATTGTACTCTATGATTTTCTGACAAAATTCCTTTTATTTGAAGGTGGATGCAGTTGTTTACCTGGTAGATGCTTATGACAAGGAGAGATTTGCTGAATCCAAAAAAGAATTGGATGCTCTCCTTTCTGATGAGGCTTTGGCCAATGTTCCATTCCTTGTTTTGGGCAATAAAATCGATTTAGCATATGCTGCTTCAGAGGATGAGTTGCGTTACCACCTGGGCCTTGCCAACTTCACCAGTGGCAAGGGTAAGGTGAACTTGGGAGACTCGATTGTACGTCCCATGGAGGTATTCATGTGCAGCATTGTCCGGAAAATGGGCTATGGAGAAGGTTTCAAGTGGGTGTCTCAGTATATCAAGTAGAGACGTATTTGACATTGGGATCTATTCAGTTCATAATCATAAGTGTTGTGTCATACTGATGAATTCGATTGCTTCCCTCAGATACTGTATATTTCAAATATAAATGAACTATTGGAAGTATCTATTTACAGCTATTTATAATTGATTTTGCCCAGGGGAAAAGAAAATTCTTATGTTAAGAACTTAAGATTGGATCCCCTAACTTCAGTGCCCTGGCAAATCTCGTGGTGAAAACTTTTATTGACTGGATACCTATGACCCAACATGGATTCTTTACTTGCTAGAATAAGCCTGAAATAATTGTATTGGTTTAGTTTTATATTATCTTCATCATCATCATATACAGAATTTCTAACCAGAATAATACATTTTATGTCTTAATGAGATAAATAATGAGAATGGCTGAGGTGTGACGGTAGATAAACAAACATATGAATTGTCAAGACCATTAATCAGAGTTTACATCATCCCTGTTTTCTTCCAAATAAAAATGTTGCTGACAGAAATTTATTATTATTATTATTATTTTTGAGAATTAGGGAGTAAGGAATCGATTGAAGGTTTATTGCGTATAAAAATATGCACTTATCACTAAATTATATATATATATATATATATATATATATATATATATATATATATATATATATATATATATATATATATATATGTGTGTGTGTGTGTGTGTGTGCAATGGAAATTTGATTATATGTTCAGAATGTTGACAAAATCTGATATAATTATCCATTAGACAGACGCCAAACCAAGTTATAGTAGTTGGCTTGCACACCTACACTGTCCTTTCTGGTCGTCCATTTTTCACTAGCTGCTCCTTTTTTAACCAACTGTCATCTGACTCTTCCTATATATTGTTGTTTTTGTTGGTGTTGCCTCTCTTAATCAATCAAAATATAACAATGGCAGTCCCACTCCCACCTTTCTCAAAACAGAAATTCATCTTCATTCTAATTTCCATAGCTAAATTGCACTGTTACGCAGGTCACTAAATATACTTAATTCTTGTAATAATTAATAAATTCATTTTCCTTTTGTTGACAATATCTATCCACTATTGTTTTGTGATTAGCAGGATATGCAGAGGATGTGCCAGGACAAATATTTGAAGATGCGCTGTTCTGTTTCAATAATAAGGTTGTGACTTGTGAGTTGGTGAAATTTCAAGAATCTTTACTTGTTTTATTCTTTTTATGTGTTGTTTTTGGACTATGTTATGCAGATTTACAGTGGCTGCAATGAGGCCTATAGATTAACAGAGAGTGGGAATATTAATGTTCCAACAGAAGCAACTGACCTCTTCTGTAATGGACCTTGCTTAATTGAGACACAAACAGTTCTTAATTGCATTGACAACGTTTTATCAGATTTCTTATTCTATAACAGAGCCACTGTAAGAGACGTCAGGTATGCCCTTCATGCTGGCTGCAGCGACACCAGCCTAAGAGGTGTGTAGTGTATTATCCCCTTTTCAGCTTTTCTTCTCGTTTTTCTCTGTTTTTGAAAAATAAAAAATAAAGAACAAAATTCCCTTTTCATGGCTGTATTTTTGTGCTGTGTAGGGGACTTTAATGTGGCAAGATATATGGAAGGTGAAACAAGCAGTGCATATAGATTGCCCAACTTACTTGTCTTCTTGGCCTTCACTTGTATCACTGCACAGTTTCTATTGATCTTGTAACTTTTCCCATTCTTTTATAGGGGCAAATAAAAGTAATTTTTATATTTATTAATTTAGCTATGACTTGCTCTAGCTGGAGTTTAAACTTGAAAATAGAACAATTCCACTACATAGGACGGCTCATAGGTCGAGTCCAAATTGACCAACCTGTTCCCTAGCCCATGACATTCGGATCATCTTTTTGAACAATTCGTGCTCATCAGGTCAGATCCAAACCCAACATGGACCGGACTTGGGAGCAGATTATCCAGCACACTGAACTAAATTATGAACTTTAAGTAAGCTCTACTACCTTAGGTTAGGTGGGAATTCTGAAGTCCAGGAACACAAGAGTCAGATGCATCAAGTCCTTCTGATAAGGCTGTAAGCCTTAAACATGAATTCAAAATAACCTTGCAATCTTTATGGTTACAATGAAATTTAACCGTCACTTTGGATTGGTGACTGATGGGTTTCAGAATTTATTCCTCATTAAATGAGAACCTCTCTATATATAGCCACTAATTGTTTCTTGCTTCTTCATCCTTAGCATAACAATATTATTGGTTTCTCTTTTAAGAAAATTAGTTATCTAGTAATATCAAGAAAACCAAGTTTAAGATGGAGAGAAAGAGCTGCTGTTACGGAAATAGCTATAAAAGCCGATGCGTGGCAGCAACACCAAAGAAAGAGGATGCGAAGCCTGAAATTGACACTGACACCATCAAGAAAGAAACAGGACAAGTCATTAAAGAAACTCCTGCAGACTTTGCTCCTGTCAAGAACGAGGAGGTGAAGAATGAAGCTTCAATCAAGAAGGAAGAAGCGCCGGTGAAGGTCAATGTCAGCGGTGGCAGTTGCTGTGGTTGAAAATAGGAATGCAAGTTTGGAATAATAATAGGTAAGGGAATGACAGGGTTACAAAGTATGGGGTGTTTTGGGAAATAAAATGGGTTTGTGTTGATTTGAGTTTGTTAACGTAATATATCCCTTTTCCCTTATTATTAAGAATAAATAAAATTAAATCCCTTTTCATGGTATATCTATTCTTTTTTCAAATATAAAATTTTACATTGTAAGGAGCTACACCTGTATACATAGAGACTAAGGAAACACCTGTGCAAAGAAAAACAGTGTAAATACTTGAAATTCTGATATTTGAAAGAAAAAGTAAAACAATTGGACTAGTAGATCATGGAAGAGCGTTTATCCCATAATATAAAAGTTTAAGCCAAATTAAAATTTAGGACTCCTATAATAGTTCAAGTCCCATTCTTCTGAACATCCAATGGTTTTGGAGGATTCCAGGAATCCATGGGTATGTAAAAGAATTAAGAGAAAAAAGAAAAACCAGAACGGCACTACTGTCTACGTAGCGAACGTCGGATCGGATGGAGAATTGACCTGTCGTAACTGATAGAATTAATAACGTAGCCTTATCGTTTGTCCCTAAACAGACGAGGACTATTAGTATTCAGAAAAACGACAGGTCGTGAAATAGCTAGTGAACTTAAAACGAACTGTCAGTCTTTTGAGCAACCTATCAGCGATAACAACATATTTGGGTTACCGTTGACTACAGTCTATTGCATTATGAATCTGAATAAATTCTCAAGTCGAGTTATCTTAAAATTAAAAAAATTTAACATAAACTCAGTTATACTCGGGCAAATAAGTAGTGGTTGAACATGGGATGGTATATATGTTAACAACATGGTTTTCTGGTTTCATACCAAAAGGTTTGTCTTAGTTTGATGTAGATATGTTGGGATGGTTTTTGTATGTTTCCTTCCCCCATGAAATAAAATAGTCACGGTTTGATTACTGCGTTTTTCTCTATCATATCGTGACGCAATATCATCTTATCAAATATGCTTCTGAACGGCAGTGTAACTTATATATATGATATTAATCTTACTACCCTTGTTACCTTTTTCCGGTTTTGGCTCAAATTGCATACGTTCTTGTTTATCGACTTGCATTGACCTGATCAACATAAAAAACAAATTGCTGGAGGGATCAGAATGCTGAGCTTTGCTTTGCTGCAACTTCTATTTCTTTTTTGCGGAAATGAGATCACGGAGTACAGCACTCTTCAAATTGAGTCTCACTACAAACAGAACATGCTAGATTCTGAAAACCAACCAAGAATAGGGATTTCATAACAAAGAATTGGTCGAATTGGTGAAGGGCCGGCTGAAGAAAATGGGCGTGAATTTGGCGGAGTTGGGTTTGGGTATTTTGGTCATTGAAGAGACGCAAGATGATAAGCTCAATCTCTCGGTGAAGTTAGACCGCATAGAACAATAGATCAAAACAGCAAACAGCAACTTGGAAGGGAGTCCGACGAAGCGTTTAGAGTTAACGACAACAATTAAAAAATATAACCGATTTTTTTTTAGTTTTTATCAGAAAAAGGAGAAACATCGTGAAATAATAAATATGCTTCCATAATCAGAACAGGTAACCTAATTACTTTTAACATTAATCTTGAACATTTCGACAACATAAATTATACGTTTCCTGAATGGGTAACTCCCAAAACTTTAAGTTGCGGACTTACAGAGACCGTCAAATGTCAAAATACAAAAGCTTTCTTCAAATGTTACATGAGAAAGGTGCATTTGCGGAAGAAAATGATGACCGAACATTATGATTACTTTTTTGATGAACGGAAACCACCAAATCCCATCATGGCAGCAACATCAGGATCAACATCAGCTTCCTCCTCTTCTGCTGCCTTCTCTTTCTGTATCCAGAAATACAAACCATTACTTATTAATGATAAACAGGTTTGAGTGCTTTTACAGGAGAAAATATCTACTTGGAAAAAGAATTAACATGTAAAGTCAATATTTCAGATATACAAACTCTGCCATCTCAGTATTCTGCAGTGAAGATCAAAAGCCTTGACATGCCATTAGACATATGTCTAACTGCCTCAGACCTCAAAATTATATGTAATAGAAATTTTCATTGTGCTAACCTTTTTTTCTTTTTTTCTTTCTCGACGTTGACGCTTCCTTTCTTCCTCTTCTTGTTGCTGTTTTAAGATCCTTTCATCAAGATCTGAGAAAAAAAATAATAATAGCAAAGCATTAATTAAAAAAATAAAAAAAATGAAAAAAGAGGAAATTATTGTAAACTTCATCTGTTTGAAGTTTCACCTTGCTCTGTGAAACTACCAGGACTTTTCCGCTTCTTGAGAACTTCAAATCGTTGTTGGACCTGTGTATATATGCTATGGTCATAAAAGAGTTATTGAGATGACTGAAAATAACCTGTGGTACTGCTGTCTTCCAATACATCTAGAGGGGAGGGATACTTGTAAGCCTCTATCTAGAGGGGAGATACCAACATTTTCGTTTTGCATAAGATCATGTGCAAAGCCTATGCTTTAATCATTTAAAATGAAAATACTAAAAAAAAAAAAAATTAGCACATACTAAAAATTTCTTCTTTTTTTTTTTTGTGGGGAGGTCTAATTTCCTTTACAGGATTTCTTAGCCTTTATGCTCTTATTTATTATTGGTTTTTCTCATGTCTAGAAGGTACATGTGGGTGATGTGAAAAATTCTAAATCAGTAGGAAAACATAAAAGCTTGCATAATACCAGTCAATTAAATTCTCATTGAAATAAAGAACTGGTAATTACTTGAAACAAGTACCTGTTCAAGAGATGCTCGCTCTGCCCGCATGGACATGCCCAAAGCTCTTTGATCTAGAGAAAAAAATGCGAAAACATTAGACGAGTGAACACACATACAAAATAAATTTGATAGTGAATCTGAGGATAACTACGCACGTTTCTTTCCATTGATGTGATCTAAGTAGTTTGCAGAATCCTTCACTACACATTCACATACTGAACAGTAGTATCCAGCCTGCATAAGAAAGCAATCAAAAACAATTCACCAAAAGAAAAATATAAGCTCTCCCTTTTCTGCAGAGGTAGAAACTAGTATATGTCAGCCCAAAGAGAATCAACATAAACATTACATATTGAAGGCATACTTGTCAACAGTGCAAGAGACAAAGCTAAACTCAAACACAGTAGCCAATCTATAACTACTTTAATCATAGAGAAAAATATTCTTAACAGTCAAAAACCATCTAAGTCAAGATTCTTAACATTTAACAGAAAACAAAAATAGAATGCACACTTGCCTCTACAGTCTACACTAACTTTGTTTTTGAAGCAGGAGAAGTGCATTTGGCCACTAAATGGGCATGCCTAGACAGGAAGATATTTAAACTTTTATCTCAGGCCTATTAAACTTTCCTTTGACTCATGCTGATACCTACGTATCACCACACAGGCTTATTCAGTTAAATTTGACCTCATGCAAGCCTACACTTTGGCTACTAATAAGGGGACAACAACACTAATCTTAAAATTTATCAAAATCTTTTGAGTTGCATAATCCTTCAAGTGCTCCAAGAAATATAAATCTAGCCACCTAAAACAGTCAGATTCCAACTGCAATGCTCTAGAAATCACATATGAATATCATATCACGACCAAACCAATTTATTAAGGAACACGCAAGTAACATAGAAATCACATACCTGCTGGCTTAGAGGTGCTATAGGAGTAACAACCTGCAAAAGAGATATATGCATAAAAAAGAGTAAATAAACTGAGTTGAAAAATAATAAAGAATTGAACTCCATGCATTCAATATGAGCATATCAGAACCGAAAATAAAAATGTTTGAGAAGGTATTATCTTAAAGAAGAAAAATGCTTATGCCATAGTGCAACAATAGAAGTTTGAATACCCTAAAATTTAGATAACACTAAAAGAAAACAGATCATATAGGCGGGCCAAAGACTAGAAACCAGAACGCATCTAGGCTCATTGTATTCTTGAATGCCAATGTAACTTAAGTATAAAATTGTCAACCTAAGTATTACTTGAAATGCACATAAGATACCATGTAATAATTTAGGTCTTTTAAACAATAGATCAGAAGGAATATGATTGGTTATCTTGAACAACAAACAGTATGCGGCTGGTTGTCTTTTCCCCATATGAAACCTTAAAAACATGTATTCTTCAGACAGGTGATCATGATTTCAGTGGTCTTACACCAATCAGTCACCTTCCAAAGAGGTGAGACTTGATTACTATCTTCTTCTTCCATATAGCATTTTAATGCAAGCTAAAAGAAACTGTAAGTGACAATAATCTTCCACCATCTCCTTGAGCATGCAACTCTCAATATAAAAACTTGGTAATTCCTTCCTGAAAAATTTAGTTTAGCACAGCAGGCTTTGCCCACTGGCATAAGATCATGAGACTCTCCGCCATTTTCCTGCTCCCCCGAATCCAGGCAAAGAAAGTTGACTCTCTTTGACTTTGCTAATCAACATCTCAACCAATCAATACACTCCAGAATTAAAATTAGATGAGACTCAATTATCAAAGTCAGTTCCCCAAATGATATCTAGGAAACAACAAGAAATAACACATTTGGAAACCAATTAAAGAAAACTACTTCGGAAGTAGATAATATGAGTCTGAGTCACAATACCATGCTGCACTAGACATCAATTATAACAAAATAACCATTCATAAAAAAGTAATATTAATCACCATCCGAACGCCCTAGCATTATCGATAGCAATAAGTGCAATGCTCAAATTAAAAGATGCCCATTTTACTAGTATAGAATTAGAACGACTGCTAGAGCTAATGCTCGGAGTAACTAACCTGGGTTTTTCCTAATCGAGATTCAAGGTCTACTTCATAATCCCTATGCTTCAAGGGCTTCCTTTGAACTGGAGGAGCTTTAGCTGCACAAAAATCATACTGTTAAATCATAATGCTGCAAAACCATCACCTGTATTTGTTATTTAAAACAAAAACCCAATTGCAAACAAATGTCAAAAGCAAGTTCAAGATTATTGACTTACATTTGGATTTGAACCGCCCCTCAGCTTCCTAAAGAATAGCACGAATAAACAAGAGCAAGTAAATATAAGTTAACAACCAAAAATACAATAAATAAACAAAAACAAGAGGGGGAAAGTGAAATTTTGGCAGAATCAAACCTGTTTTTCACGCTCACGAGCGCGTTCTAAATACTCTTCCCGGTCGAATTTTCTTCTAAACGTGTTATCAACACCAACAGCCTACACGTAATAATTACCAATAATGGATCAGAAAAATATAATCACATGAACCATCACTGCACAGGGAGAACAAAAAAAAAAAGAGATTATCATGAATAATTTGTTACTTACATTGTTACTAGCCATTTATTTGAAAAATCTCTACCTGAAAACAAAATCAGAGAACAAGGGAAAGATGTATATATCGAAGTAAATTAAGAATTTGAAAAAGGAAATATTTAAACCCTAATGCTAAGTTAAGTCCGATGTCGAAGATAGATTGCGTTTATTAATTATTATATTATGTTATTAAAATTTTTGACCACAATGGGTGTTTGGTCTAGTGGTATGATTCTCGCTTCGGGTGCGAGAGGTCGCGAGTTCGATTCTCGCAACACCCCTTGTCCTTTCTATTTTTAGTTAAACCTACCTTACCTTGATTTACTTTCATAATCATAAATGGAAAATTGGGACTTCTAAATAAAATTACCTGAGTTTTGCATATTTTTATCAAGTCTATCTCAATTAAATTGAAAATGTATTTGAAGGATACAAATGAAATTAATCTTATAACTTAAAGTACCATTACTACAATTTAATATTTAAACTTAATATAAATTAATTATATTCTCCAATTTTATGAATTTAATACATTGCTAATAATTAAATTAATTATTTAATTATTAAAATTTACATCATTAAAGAGTAGAATTAACATCAATCAAAGTCAAAATTTAAAAATTAAATAAATATTATGATATAATAAGTTTAACAATTTAATTTAATTTTTTAAGCCTTTTAGTTAATAATTTTTTTATTATATAATTGTGATTTTTGTCATAAATGCAAATAAATTTTTAAATTAAATGTAATTGACACACACAAAAAAAAGAGTGTATATATAAAAATCATGATAAATTTATTTATTAAATCTCATTTAAAAGAGTATATTGCTAATTAAATAATAATAAAAATAATCATTCACTTTAATAATTTCACCGTAAATTATGAGTAAAATATTTAAATATAATTTTTTTATTACTTATACTCCGGAGAAAAAAAGAGTAGAATTGGTGCGCGAGTAAAATTAAAAATTTAAGTATTAAATAATGAATTCTATAATATTTAGACTGTAAATATATTTAGTAATACAATCACATTATTGTATTTCATGTAACTATTAAAAGTTAAAAAGACCCAATTTAGAAATATTTAATTAAATTAAATTTTTTAAAATAATTCATATCAAATAACTTAATATAATTCTATATATATTATCAAATAACTATACTAAAATAATATGATCACGTAATATGATATTACTTTTTCAAAATGATCAAATATATATATAATTGCTAAGGGAGAAATTCATGATGCGTTAAATTTTAAAAATATCTTTAAAATTAATTTTTAATAAATTTAAATAAAAATTATTTTATTTATTTATTCATTTTCTCCATGTTTTTTTACCTTAAACATCTTTGGTGTTTTCAAGTCTCTCTCTCTTAATTAAAGGCATGGGTTTGAATGGCTTCTTTTCATATATTGGAATTCCTTGTACAGCTTTCTCTATAACCTATTGCAATTCATGCATCTGTAAAGTTAGGATTTATGTTTTTTCCTTGGCGAGTTTGGGGTTTTCTCTTCAGTGTAATTTCTTATTAATATTCGGATTGTATTCAATGATAATCCTTGAGACGCCAAATAATTCCACAAATGCCATCATCAATGACAATATTGGGTACTCTTTCGATCTTAACCCTTTTATTTCGACGGCGGAAAACTGCTTTCAACTCGGATGAAGCTATTACAAAATTGACTTCCAAAATTGATGAGTTGGAATCTAATGGGGAGGCCAGATAATTAAGGATTCAGGAACAGTAACAAATTCAAAAGATTGCAGAAGCTATAAGGATAAAATTAAAAATCTTGAGAATCATTGATTATCATATATTAAATTCATGCATCGGCAAGGAGAGTACGCTTAACTCTAATGCTATATAATCTTTTGTTTGGTTGGAGGGAGAGAGAAAAGAAAAGAAATGAAGGAAAATTGATATAATTTCTTTCATTTAATTAGCCAACTAGAGAAAAAATAAAAAAAATAAAAGTAAATATAATTTCTTCATTTAGACTTTAGGAATAAACAATTCCTCTCCATTTTAGAAATGAACTGAAGGAAATGATAAGTTGAAAAGATGTAAAAAAAAAAATACGAATTAAAAAAATACCATTTATTTACTGCTCATTATTTCTCTTTCATATAAGATAGAAAGGTAAATAACTTATAAATAAATTTAAATTTATTTATTTGTGTAAATAAAAAATCCCAATAAAATAAGAATTTATCTAAACAGTTTGGAATTAAAATTGAAGGGTTAATTTCAATTTCAATCGTTTGACAGAATATTTAAAATTAAAATTAAAATTCTCTCACAATTTAATGAAATTGTAATATAATTTGAAAAAATAATTTTACAATTATTAACTCAATACTTAAGAATTATAATTTCATAACTACCGGCAACGATAATGGTCCATTACCACCAACACCGATTATAACCACTACCGTTATTATTATTGTTGTCGATTATCGTTATTATCATCGTTATTGTCGGCGTTGTCTATCAGTACTATCTTTATTACCGTTATCACTGCCATTATTTTTTTATGAAATTTCAATTCAAATTTTAATTTTTATATTATATAAATGTTAAAATTTTAATTTTAACATAAATTTTAATTTTAAAAAATTAAAATTTTTAATTTTAATATTCAAATATATCTTAATTTTCCTTGTTTAATTTTCTTTTATTTTTTCTGCTAGTGCATCAAATAAATCGTAATTGTTTCTTATTATTGGCTGATTTACGCTTGAATTGATGTTTTGCAATGGCAGGTAAAAGTTCAAATACTGGTTTCTAAAGTGGATTTCTTTGTTAGCTATTAATGAAATTTGTTTTATCTTTTTATTAAAAAAAAAAATTAAATACATAATTTTCTAAAATGATATTTAATTATTAAAAAATCCTCAATATTTTTTAACTTTTTGTAATAATATAAATCATATAAAAAATTACATACGATTAAATTTAAAATAATAAAAATATAATGAATAGTATGTAAGTTAAATTAATTAACAAAAATTATTATAAAATAAAAATTAAATTATTAATAATAAAAAATATAAAAATCAATTATAAAAAAAGTTATTAATAGTCACGTGACTGGACTCACATAGTAGTATTTAAAAAATTTAAATGGATAATAAGATTTTATATTTATAAACAAATTATATATTTTTGAATTTAATAATTTTAAACAGATAATTAGAATATACTATTTGATTGGGTGGACGGAATTATATATAAAAAAAAAGAAATAAAGTCTAATTTTAACTTTAATAAACATTAATTTATGATATTTTTTAAAATATAATTTTAATTTTAACGTTATTAAAATTTATAATTCCGCTTCTTCATTTTGTTAGTTTTCATCTCTGACCTCACATAGACTAAAAAATAATTGATAAATTATAATTTATTTTCTAAAATTTTATTTAATTAAAAATAATTTTTTTAAATTAAATATACAAAAATAAAATAAATTAATAATTAAATAAGAATTAATTATTTTATTTAAAAATTAATATTAATATTATTTTTAATTAATATTAATTATTTTTATTTATTTATTTTTTCTATATTTTAATTTAAAATTAATATAAATTACTTTTTATTTAATTAAAATAATTAATTTTTAAAATTAATTTATTTTCTTACTTTTTGTATATTTGATTAAATAAAATTATTTTTTGCATCTTTAATAAAATAAAATAATTTTATTTTAATATACAAATTTTTTTAATAAAATATACAAAAAATAAAAAAATAAATTAAATAATTAAATAAAAGTAATTTTATTTATTTTAATTTTAAATTAAATATATAAAAAATTATATATAAAATTATCCATATATATTTTTAAATATTTTAATTTTAATTAAATTAAAAAGTAAGAAAATATTCAAAAAAAAGATGACGGTATTATAGGGATCAAAGTATTTAAAGAAATAAGTGTAATTAGTTATTGTATTTTAATTATGTCAATAAATTTAGTTATTTCTACTTTTTTTTTAATTTTTAGTAAAATGAATAAAAGTGTATATATAGAGAAAGAGAGAGATGTATTTTTAATTATTTTAATTTTAATTAAATAAAAAATAATTTTTAATTAAATATATAAAAATTAGAAAACAAATTAAACAATTTTAAAAAAATAATTTTATTTATTTTAATTTTAAAAAAGTAAATAGTTAAATAAAAATTAATTATTTTAATTAAATAAAAAATAATTTTAACTAAAAATAATTTTTATTTTTATTTTAATTAAATAAAATAATTAATTTTTATTTAATGATTAATTTATTTTATTTTTTATATTTAATTTTAAAAAATATTTTTTTAATTAAATAAAATTTTAAATACTAAATTATAATTTATTAATTACTATATAGGATAGGTGAAAACTAACAAATAAAAAGGATATGAAATTATAAATTTTAATAATAATATTATTAAAATTATATCTAAAAAAATATAAAAAATGGATGCGCTCTTATACTTAAAGATTATATCAAAATTGTAACTTATATAAAAAAAAAAAATTGAAAAATATTTATATACTGTGCCATAAAAAAGCAAGAGCTATGAGCACAAAGGCCGTTACCAAGACAAAGCGAGAAACTTCACAAAACAAAACGAGGGAGAAAAAGTCCAAACACAAAACCAAAATGTCCACCTCAAAATTTAGGTTCGAAATTTCAATAACCCTAGCTTTAGCTTTCTTGGTATTTGTCTCATTTGTTTTTGCAGACGACGTCGTTGTTCTCTCCGACGACAACTTCGACAAGGAGGTTGGCCAAGATCGCGGCGCTCTTGTCGAGTTCTATGCTCCCTGGTACTATCATCACTTCTCTTGCTTCACTATTTGATTTGTCGATGAAACGCAAGAAATGGAAATTTTAATACCTGAAATTATCTTTGTATCATTTCGATATATCAGTAACCATAGTTGAATTTTTTACTTGCATGAGCTTAACGCGACACTGAATATCGGAGTTGAAGGTAGCTCCATGATTGATGATTTAAATGGAGATCTACGTCTGTTTTGCTTCATTTGTCCATTTGTGTTTGAGTCATTCAGTGGATACATTAAAATTTCAGTTATGGATTTTTGGTTCTGTATTTTACTGTTTTGAGATATATATTTCGGGATCAATGTGATAACGGAGGGTTTGGAGGTACAGAAAGTTATAATTCAGAGTCGTCTATGTAAATAATGTTTTAAAATGATGATATGTGCACGAGAAACTATACTATATTACAAGATGGGATATGGATTTCTGATAATTTTTTCTACATTTTGCCATTTGTGTCCTCATCAGGACACGCTTATTGTGATTTTGTGTGCTAAGCTCCATGTTGCTGCATGCCAAATGATTACGCTGTTTTGAAATGAGTATCTGTTCACCAAAAAGATTATATGATTTTTGAACCTAGATGATGTGGCATTAGTTTTTGAAACTGGTTTCTAGTGTACTGTTGTACTCTTTGCTCTTTAATCATTCATGGAATGCTTCTGTCAGTTTTAGCATGATCAGAACTAGAATGATGTTTTTGTTATATGCAACAGGTGCGGGCACTGCAAAAAGCTTGCTCCAGAATATGAGAGGCTTGGTGCAAGTTTTAAGAAGGCAAAATCTGTTTTGATCGGAAAGGTTAGCCATTTAGCTTGTGCCCTTCTCTTTTAAGAAGGCAAAATCTTGTATTGTTCTTATGTCAGATTTCAATTGTTTCCCTCTATCTCATGAATTATTACTAATTTTGCTTTCACTTTGATTCTTCCCTAACTCAATATGGATATTGTGAAGCTCTTTCCCGGCCATTCATAGAAATATAATTTATGCTTTTGTCTGATATTTCTTGGTGTAGGTGGACTGTGATGCACATAAAAGCCTCTGCAGCAAATATGGTGTTTCTGGATACCCCACAATTAAATGGTTTCCCAAAGGGTCCTTGGAACCCAAAAAGTGAGTGCATTACTCCTTAAATTCCTACCATTTAACTTTCTTCTTCATGACATGAAGTCATTTAAGAAAGGACTAATTTGGACCCTTTTGCACACCATAATAAAAAGGACATTCTTATTCTCTCTGAATTTCATGCAATGTTTTTCCTCAATCTTGTCATGTGCATAAATAATGACTTAGACTTGGGTGTGGAATGATATTTTATAGGTATGAGGGTGCACGTACTGCAGAAGCTCTGGCCGAGTTTGTGAATTCTGAAGGAGGTACTATAGGGTCCTTGTAAATGTACAAAATGTCTGGTATGATGAAGATAATAGTTATGGTCATGACTAGTATTTTAGCTGTTGTTTTTTCTCTTCAAGCAATATTGAGAATTTGAACATATTCACTGGAATTGTAGGAGAATCATCTGACTGGAGTTGAGAATGCCTTGTGAATTTCTGTTTCTCATGGTCTATTTAAATGCTGAGAATACATGAGGTGATGATTTTAAATTGGGATCTTTATATGGATGGTTGCACAAATCTTCATCCTGTTGCTTGTGTTGCTCAAGTGAACTTCTCTGCATGGGAAAAAATGTTAATGAACATCTACAATTCTTATGTTTATCGGTGTTAGTATGATTGGTTTGGTGTTTTGATAAGTATGAATCTTTTCAGGAACTTCACTTATTTTATATATTTAATTGTAGTGTGGGAGTTTTCCTAGTATTTTTGATGGTTTGATTCTTAAAGTTGGTATGTTGTGGTAAAGTAGTTACCGATAAACTTTGTTTTACATTCTAAATATATGTACTTTTTTTTCTCTTTGTATACAGGAACCAATGTGAAGATAGCTGCAATTCCATCCAATGTCGTGGTGCTAACACCTGATAACTTTGATCAAGTCGTCCTGGATGAAACAAAAGATGTTTTGGTTGAGTTCTATGCACCATGGTTAGTATTTTCCTTGATTTTGTTTACATGTTATTGAGGGTTATAATTTAGCAGAGTTGAGCCAGATACTGTTCAATTTGAGCTCAAGCTTGATGTTGACCTAGTTATGTGAACTTAAGCTTGGATTGCTGTTGTTTGGCAAGCCGATGAGCTGGCTTGAGCTTGAGCTCTCCCTAGCACAAGAATTTTTCATTTAGGCACCTAGGCTGCAAATGCCTCGACTCCAAGAATAATTACTCAATATCATTACCCTTTGTTAGGGAGCGAACCTTTGAAAGATTTAGGGGGAGTGGGAGGCTAATACAAGGATGGCTCACTCATTGGCACTTGCTGCCAGCCATGTTGATGTCAAAAGGCTAATACATGTGTGCACTTAGTTCAGGTTGGGTTTGCATGTTCATTTTGTAAGTTCAACTTTAAGACTTAAGGGTCAGTTTATTTGATTGTTGAATTGGAACTACATGAGCTTTTAGCCAACCTAAGCCTCAGCAATCCACAAACAGCATGACTCTTTACTCATGTGTAGAGTTATGTTTTGCAATCTGCCATGTTTAGATCATTGAACTTCAATTTCAGTTAACTGGAGTCGAGATAGGGTTTCTTAATCACTCCACTACATTTGAAACTAACCTCCTTTGTTTTTCCTTGTTCGTGGCAGGTGTGGTCACTGCAAACAACTTGCTCCAGTAAGTGTATTATATGCTCTTTTTATTGTCGTGGCCGACCACCTTTGCTTGAAGAAGATTCATGCTAAGATTGTCATCTGCTTATGTTTTGTAGACATATGAAAAGGTTGCAACAGCATTTAAATTGGAAGATGTAGTTATTGCTAATGTTGATGCTGACAAATACAGGGATTTGGCTGAAAAGTGAGTCCAATAATATAACATTTTTAGCCTCATTCATAATGGTTGTGTTCTTATTTTCTATAATGATGACTTGGGTGTAAAGGCCGGCATCTGATGGAATTAAAAGTGCAGTTATGGAGTAAGTGGTTTTCCTACTCTGAAATTCTTCCCAAAGAGCAACAAAGGTGGTGAAGATTATGGTGGTGGACGGGATTTAGATGACTTTGTAACTTTCATCAATGACAAATGTGGTACTAGTCGTGATGGGAAAGGGATACTTACTTCAAAAGTTAGTGAGATACATTTGTAAACATGGAAATGGATACTTTATTTTTCCCTCTTCTTAAGAATGACATTCTCACTTAAAAATGCACAATGTATATATTATTGATGCAGGCCGGTATAGTTGATTCTTTGGAGAACTTGGTTAAAGAGTTTACCAGTGCTAGCAATGATGAGAAGAAAGCAGTTCTTGCCCAGATGGGAGAAGAAGTTGAGAAGCTTAAGGGTACCAGTGCAAGGTTAAGATCCTAGTTTTATACTTCACAGTCATAATATTTAATGTTCCTCAAGTGTTTTATTGCATTTGTTGAAAGTTGATAGCTACCACACATTAAAGCAATATTTTTGCATCTTTTTATAAAATACATATATATTCATCTTACATGTTGCATTTCTTGACCCTACTTGTTAATGAAGTTTAAGTAGCTTTTATAGTTTTTTTTTTTTTTTGGTTTACTATTCAGGCATGTTTAATTCTTTGCTTACTCTTCAGATATGGCAAGATCTACTTGAAAGTTGCAAAGAACTGTGTGGAGAAAGGTGTAGACTTCCCCAAGAAAGAAGTTCAGCGGCTTGAGCGTATGCTTGAAAAGGTGATATATCTGATCTCAATTTTTCTCCTTTGAGTGAAATAACGTATCCAAGAGTTTCAAGTAAATCTTGGAAAATATGATAGCACACATTCTCTGAGTGTTTAATCTGTTTTACTATTTAGCACTTCTATTCTGTCCAACTCAAACTGTCATCCATGTGGGGTCTATTATGGAAAACACGGTTTTCATCTTACCTTAATTTTTGAGGCCAATAGGATTAGAGTTTATGTGTTCACGTGGCCATGAGTTTTTGTTGGCTGCCAGTTTGGGGCCTAAAATATCAGGGCTTTAGGAGACTGCATAAGCGTGTAGTGGGAATTACATAAACAAGGGTCTGGTTGAAGCAAAGCCAAAGCAGATATTCAATGTTCTTAGATCATATTGAATTGTGCCCCAAAATTGTCTTAACTAACTTGAATTTAAAGTTTCTTTTAATTGTGATCTGTCATATGAGGTGAAGCCTACAGAAGATAATAAAATACTTTTACATATTAGACAGCATAATCAACAATAAATCACTCTTAGCTAATTATAACTAAATTCTTATGATTTACAACAATATGAAGGTTGTTATGGAGCTGATAAATGGAGAGCTGGCAAATATTAATGTGATGTAATATATTCGTATGAGAATTATTGTTGAAGCCACTTGTTATTTGATTGTTGAAATTTCAGTCCTTTAGCACTATGTGTAATTCACTGGCAGCACTTCCAAACTGTGGGCTAATTCTGAATAGTTTTTCCTTGTTTCGTATTTTTTGTATACAGTCAATCAGTGAAGTAAAGGCAGATGAGTTCACTCTCAAGAAGAATATCTTGTCAACCTTTGCTTGATCCATATTGCGTGGCAGGAGCCACAAGTGAAGTCACATCCTTGTTTTGCTTGCATATATTGGCAGCCTTTTCCTGGGGATTTGTAGTCCAAGTCTTGTTTGGGCCTTGGAAAGTGCTGTTATAGATTTCTGACTCACTTTTCAGGATTTGGCAACTGAAGTTTATATTTTAGAAGAGAAGGAACAAGGGATAAATTATGTTACCATTAGCAATAAATATAGTAGTATTTTTCACATTGAAATTTGTAGATTGACTAGTTATATGGGAAGGGATAAATTCAGGCCATTTATGAAAACCATTTGGTTGACTAGTATTAGCATATATCATGTTGGGGTGGTTGTTTTATGACTATTGATTAACAGTTTATTGTGTTCCTCTTTGTTGTTTACAGAATGCTACTCCGACCCTCACGAGTCTTAATTACATGAATATATGCTCTGGACTATGGCATGTGGCGTGTTGGACAATGTGGGGGCAAAGTTAACACACCGCTCCAAAAGGATCCCTAGTTAGATTCTGTTTACACTGAAGTTGAAATTCACTTTATTTTTATGATTAATATCTGTTTGTTTAACATTATTGTTTTAGCTGAGATTAAGAAAAAAATATTAATTAATTATAGATCATAAAAATTATTTTTAAAAAATATTTTATCAGTTTCATATTAAATGTTTTTTTTTTTTTTGTCTCAATTTAATTGTTTATTTTTTAATTTAAATTATATTTTATCTTAATTTAAAATAATACTTTTATTAAAAATAATGTTGAGAGTAATTTTTAATCTCAACGCAGTTAAGGCTCAAAGACTGATGGGCTGGAAGGTAAAAGAAAATTAGGGTTTGAAATAGTAATTAAGGGAGTCTAGGAAGCCTAAGAGAATGGGTATGGGAAATGGGTGCTCTGCAATTTTAGAAAAGAAAAGGTGTAGCCGTAGAATTTAGGGAAATTATTATTTAGCCTTCTAAATTTATTTTGATTAATATTTTATTTTTATTTTTTTGTCATAAAATAAAAATTTTAATTATAAAATATATAAATATTAAAAAAAAATTGTTTTAATTATTTTAATTTTTTCTTTCTCCTAATTAAATATAACTATCTCTTTAATTATTTTAATATCTCTTTTGTAATTAAATATAATTATTTCATTATTTTTTAAAAAATAATAAATATTTTTATTTTTTTAAATTTATATTAATTATATAAGATGAAATATACGAGAATATTATTATAATGTTAAAGTAAAAAATAATTTAAATTAAAAAATAAAATAATTAAATTAAAACATATAAAAAAATTAAGGCATTCAAATCAAATAGTTACTCAAATTTAATTCTATTAGACAAAAAAAAAAAATCCTTCTTATTTTTTCAAATAATTGACATTTTTAGTATGTTAATAATAATTGAAATTTTATTATTACTATGATTTTCCTTTTTTAAAAAAAAATTTTATTTCTGTTTTTTCCTTTTTTTTTTTTTTTGCTTTTCTATATATTTTTTTAAATATTGTAGTAAATAATATTTTTCTATGACGTAACGCATAAAAAAAATATGATACAAAGAAAATATATAAAATGACAGAAAATCCCAACAACTTAAAAATAAGGATCAATATATTAACTAAGGCAAACCTCATAAAATAAATTATAATTTACCATAGAATTTATGTTGCAATAAGGTAAAAGGGTTTCTCTCCTCTGCAACTTTCAAATGGATCGTGCAAATACTTGTATCCATATCAGAAAAAACTCCGCTACATTTGGTAAATTGTGGACTTTTCTTGGTGTTTCATATGAATATCTTCGAACAGACAAAGGTTCTCTCTACTTCCTTTACAATTATTAAGTGGTTGATTGTTGATCTCAAAGTGTTCATTAAAAATTTTCTATATGCTAAAACAGAAAAATCTTTTGCAGAAGGAAAATGCCACAGGACTGTAATTTTGGAATGTGAAGATAATACATTCCTTTACCAAATTTTGGTATGAAAATTAGTATACGGTTTTACTTTTCACTTTATACTTTAAATAATTCATCGGTTTTAAAAATATAATTTTATTTTATTATATACGTAAATTAAAAAATTAATAATTTTTAATATATTTTAATAATTAATAATTTTTAATATATTTTAATTTAATATAAAAAAATAAAAATATAATTATATATGAAATGACATTAATGTAAATTAATGAATGATATATTTAATAATTACTTATTAAATTAATATTTAAAAAAAATAAATTATAATTTAAAAGAATGAAAAAGAAAAACAGAACTAAATTAGAAAGTTGTCTAATTGGAACAGTTAGAAGCAAATAAAATTGACGTTTTTGCTGTTTTATCTAAGACCCAAAAATTTAGTAATTGAAAAACTACCTCATAAAAACCTTTTAATTGTTAAAAAGGAAAGAAAGAAAAAAAAGGTGGAAGTAGTAGGTAGACAGTGATGGAACAATTCATGTGGAATTTTGAAAGAGACTTTTTACTTGGATCCAACTTCCAACCCATTACTTGTATCATTATAATGTTTCTTCCAATCAAATAGTAAATATGAATAATGGACCTGAGTCTGAGGGGGACCCTCATTTGAGACTCTTTTGCTGGTACATTCTCAGGGCTTAAAATTAAGTTATAAATGGAGTTGGGTCCTCCTTTATCTCTCTCAAATTTATTGTATATATTGAAATTTTTTAAATGAATAATTTTTTTATCTAGACATATTGCATATAATGTATATATCTATTATAAATTTCGGAATATCAAACTCATAAATTTTATAATTTAATATAAATAGAGATAACTTTAAATATTCCCTTTGTTCAAAAATGAAAATTTTATTTTTCTTTTTCGTCCGTTTAAAATTATAAGTCTTTTTAAAAAAAAAGATAATAAATTTGTTAATTTATTAATATATATTTATTTAATATTTCATCACATCATATTTTTATCAACAAATAATTAATTAATTTTATTAAACTAAACAACACATGCATATTAAAAATATAAATATTTGATTAGGAAATGATACATATTAATTTTAATAAGATATTTAATTTATTAGATTATTAATTTTATGAGACTATTAATTTATTGGATATTTTTTGGCAAAAAATTTTAATAAAAATTAATTGTTGTCTATTTATTTTTGTGAAGAACTATTATTTTTTTCTTGTAATTAAATTAAACTATAAATATCTCTATTTATAATGATGAATCTAAAAATTTGGAAGCATATCAGTGTATTTCAAGACTTGAAATGTAAAATTAGTAAATTAGTAAAAATTTGAAAAAAATAAAATTTTTAGGCACATAAAATTTTTTGAAATTTTATAAAATTTAGAAAAGTTTATGAGCTGTAGAAATTTAAAAAAGTAAAGATTTGGAAGTATAAAATTTTTAGTAAACTTAAGATTTAAAAATTAAAATTTTATAGGTGACGAAATTTAGTATTAAATGAGATGAAATTTTATTAGTTTATAAAATTAATATTAAAAAATTTAAATAATAATTATTTTCAAAATAATTATTTATTAATATAAATAAAAATATTTGTAAAAAATATAAAATAAAAATATTATTTTAATTAAATTAACTATTCTTTTAAAGTATGTAAAAATAATTTATTTATTTATTTTTTTAATTTTTTGAGATGGAGAGAGTATTTTTTATACAAAGGTTGAGTTGAAACTTGGGAGCAAGAGGCCTCACCGTCAGCCACCTTGATTAGAGAGTAATCACACGAGAGAAAAAATAAAAAAAGCCAACTTGGTTTCATGAAAAAGTTGTTGGTGTTGATTACTTCAAGTACATGAGAAAAAGGTTCATGAAAGAACTCAAAAAGGTTCATATTGAGAATGGGAGGGGTAAGCTTGTTAAAGTTTATATACAAGTGTTTATTTGTCTATTTCTCAATTTTTTTAACTAAATGAAATAATGCTAAGAACTGAGTCACAAAAGATTAAAAAGCAAGAAAGGCCCAGAGAGAAGAATCCAAAAAGAGGAACAACAATTTTCTTGGGAGTTTTAGAATGACAACAATTATATCAAGATGACGAGTCTGTCTCATCATCCCCAACTTATTTATGTCATTGTCTCGTTATCTTTCTTTATGTCAATGTCTAGGAGACATCATATACCCTTATTTTTTAAAATTTAAAAGACTTACAAGCTCCCAATTGCAAATTTCATTTTACATCCAACTCAGTTTATCGGTGCAAATCAATCAAGCTAAGCTAAATTAAGATAATGAAATGGACAATGTGATTCATATTGGCCCCATAAAAACTATCCATGTTTAACAAGCAATTATGCGAACAGGTTGGGTGCAAAATGATTACTCCTCAAGTATCCTTTCCCCATTATCTTAACCACCATGTCTATATTATTACAAGGCTGGTCCAGCAAAGATACAACCAAATCTCATTAAGTATCTCAAGTAATTGTGGGGTATTCTCATGAAACTGTGGGTAATATCGGGTCCTCCACTACCTAACATAACAGGGTTATGTCTCTGCATCATGCGTGTAGTATTATTGGTTCAATAATCCAATTAAGGCACTATTTTCATTATATATCATGCAATTTTGGCTAATAGAAATAGACCTTCTATACATATAGACGGATAGATAGAACTCATAATGTGTCTCAACTAAATCCAATTAGGGCACTATGTAACTAATAATGCAAGTTTTTCACTCAATCAGAAGTAATAGATCGAGAAATTTTTTTTCCTCATAGCTTACAGTTAAAAATAAACCCTATGAGAGAGAGTACAAAATATATGATGGATCAGAGAGATGACCCAACAATAAATACATAGAGATAATAATAAAAATACACTAAAAAAAATAAAATTAATAATAATAATAATTAAGATCTATACAATTCTTTTAACTGATGATGATGAGATCACTTTTTTTTTTTTTTACCTTGAAGAAACTGGATTCAGAGCTCTAGCGAATCCATTCATGGCTCCATACCCTTTTGAGCTAAATCCCAAGCATCCTAGTAATCCTTGTCTATAAGGTAAAAAAGTCTTCTTTCTCATCTCCTCAGCTTGTGCTTTACTAGCTTTATAATGCAATTCATGAGGTGATGTTGGTACTCTTCTTTTGCCTACACCATTCACTGGCTTTTTCCCCTGACCATTACCCTTTAGTTTCTGATTCTCCATTGATACACTTGACCCATTGCTTGTAACTTTCTCTTTTGAGGAAGGAACTTGCATACTTGTTGTGTTGATGGATTTCTTTTCCTTTGCTGGTGAAAAAGAAATATTAGACCAGAATTTGTTATTGCTTCTCCCTTCACTTTTACTTCTGTAAAGAAAATCTTTCAAAAAAACCCATCTTTTTGAGTTCCTTCCAGCTGATGATGATCTAGAAGAAGATGCAGAAACTGAAGGAGTTGTTGATTCTTCAATCTTAATACTACCATTTGCTTCTAAAGAAATTGAACCACCACAAGACTCATCAACGGAGTCATAGATCTGGTTTTTCTTGCTATCTTCATCATCATTAGCAAATTCAAAAGAAGTACTTCTTAATGGAGACATAGATCTGGTTCTTCTCCTCAAAGATTTATCACGCAATCTCAGATCTCTGCCTCTTGTAATAGAAGTGACACCATTTTTTATTTCCAAATCCTCATCGTCTTCTTCATCTTCTTCCTCATTTTCAAGATCCAACAATGGAGCCAAAACTTGAGGTCTTTCCAAATGGGTAGAAAGCTTCATAGGACGGATCTTCCCATTCAAGAACAACTCATCAGCAGAGCTCATAGACCCAGTTTGACCGGAGCCAGTAAAGCCGAGCCTTGCCGAGAATTCAAACTCATGCCCAATAGGGACATTAGCATTATCAGGGGAAGAAACAGCAGAAATAGAGTAAGAAGAAGCAGTAGTAGTAATGGCGAAATGCATAGGGCTAGCAGGACAACTATAAAAAAAACCACCATTAATGGGTCCAGGTCCAGGTCCACGGCCAGGGCTAGAAGGAGCACTAACATAAGGAGTAGAGCAAGTGCTGTCAAAATCTTCAGAGAAAAGATGGGTTTGTTGGGAAGAGAGAGAGTTGCCATTGTTGGCGTTTTGAAGCTCTGGTTGAGTGTCTGGTGTAGAAGTTTGGCCATTTTTGTTGAGCTCCATAATGTGGGTTATTGCAAAGGGAAGCGAAAGAAAGAGTAATGATGGTATTGGCAATGCCCTGTAAATAACTAAATACTAAATGTAATACATTTGCCCTCCAACTCCTATGTTTATATCCTTTTCTGCCATTCTCTTTTCATATTCCGTACCAACATCCACTTTTTTTTTTCCCCTTGCAACGAGGCTAATAAAAAATCCTAATCATATCATTTATATATTGATTTGAATGATTAATAACTCGTTACTCTAAATAAAATATTAAATTTAAATTTTAAAAATAAAAAAAATATTAAAATACTTTTATCCTTTGTAAATTCTTTTGGCTTCAAATAAATTAATTAAATTTAATAAATTTAAATATTATGTAATCATAAAAAAAAATTAATCATGTTAAAATTTAGTAAAAATTTCTCATTATTTATGAAATTTTTTATTTTTGACAAGATATATTTAATATAATATATAAAAATTAATACATTAATAAATTATTTGTCTTTAATTAAATTAAGAAAATAAATTTAATTTAATATGAAAAACTTACTTATAATATCATGTTACAACTAAAAAAATACCTTAATCATCCTTCAATTTTTAAAATTCATCAAAAGCCAAATTCAATGATATTATAATAATTTCTGAAATATTAGATTTTAAATTTAAATTTTAATATAAATTAATAAATAATGGAAAAATAGTAGATTTTTTTTATTATTATTATTATAATTGAACAGTATGATATAAATAATAAGTATAATTATCATTTGCAATTTTATTACATTTTGGATTAAAAAAAAAAGAGTAAGAAAATATACAAATACATGTTCTATAAGTTAACAATACACTAAAATTCCCTTAATTTTTTTAAAATACACTAAAGGGGTATTTGGATGAGCAATTGGTAATTGTCGATTTGAGATAAAAATATTTTTTTCAGTTAGCAAAATCTCTAATCAACAATCACAACTTCTACCTACTACTAGATTTTGCCGATTTGAAAAAGACAAATAGTCATTGATATTTATTTAAAACACTCAATAATTTTTCAATTACCGACTCATGTATTTTTAAACAACAATTGGACTTTGTAGTTGAATATCCAAACACCCCCTAACTCCCTCCTATAAATGTCACAATATATTATTAAATTTTTTTGTCTAATTTTTTCATTAGTCAACCGTAAAATGGTCAATAAAAATAGTAAAAAAAAAATATGTCCTTATCCTTTATTTTTAATTAATTACATCTATTTTTGCTTTAAAAAATTCATTTTCATATTTTTTGACAACTTTGAAAATAATAAATAAATAAAATTATTTTTTTAAAAAAATATTTTTATTTTTTTTATTTTAAAATTTTAATTTAAGAAGAAATTAAATTATTTCTTCTTAAAATTTTTAATATAAATAAAAAATTTATTTTCATATTTTTGATAAATTTAAAAATAAAAAATAAAAATATTTTCAAAGGAAATTCTGATAAATTTTCTGTAAAATTTATAAGAAAAAAATGGGATTTAAGTATTAATTAATGAATTAATATTGATTGAATGATTGATGAATGGACTGTTTAATGGGTTCTACGGATTTCCGGTAACTTTAAGTCTATCCGTTTAAATTTTTTTATTTAAAAAAAAAATAAAAAAAAAATATTTATTTTTATTTTTAAAGATGTCAAAAAATATGAAAATAAATTTTTAACCTTTAAAATATATTTTTTAAAGCAAAAATATGATGTAATTAATTAAAAATAAAGGGTAAGAACATTTATCTCTTTTTATTGTCATTATTTATTATTTTAGGGTTGATTAACAATAAAATTGGACGGAAGAGATTAGTAATATATTATAACATTTGTTAAATGAAATTAATTTATTTTTAAAAAATTAAGAAAAATTAGTATATTAATCATTCTACAAAAAGAAGTTGTAATTAACCCTTTAATTATTATCTAATGAGATCATAAGGTATGTTCCACACATTAATCAATGTGATTTAAATAAAAAATAATTGTGATTATGCAATAACATGTATTTTTTTAATCGATTGATATTAAAATAAATTATTTAAATATAACCCATTCGGCTAAAGTTCAACTGTTACCACAATTAAAGGGCAAATATATAATATAATAAGCTATGAAAAGAATTAAAAAGGTATTAGCCTTGAGAGAAGATTAGGGATTGAGGTGGGAAATGAGGAAAGGTCACCCAACTATAGAGACAATTTCACTGAATTAAGATTACTCAGTTAAATATTTTATAATATAAAAAATTAAATTAATCATATTTTATAAAATAACTTAATAGTAAAATATGTATATCTTTCTATTTAATTTTTCATAAATTGACATTAAAATATTGTCTAAATATATATTTAATCGTTTTAATTGATTCAGCCGTATAATTTAAAATATATATTTATTATATTCTTAAATGATAATAAAATTTATTAAAGCATCTTAAATTAGATATTAAAACAAATAATGTTGTCATTAAAAAGAATCCTTCTTTGTTAATTAAAAAAGGGTTAAATTGAATTTTTAACAGTTTATTTTCTTTATAGATTAGATGTGATTAAAAAAAAAAATTATTATTTCATCTATAAAATTTGACTAATTAACTAATTTATCTTTACTTTCAAGAAACTAATTCATTGATTCCTCAATTTTGATTATATTAAATTAGTTAATCATTCCGTGTTTTTTATTTTCGAAATTAAGTTAAAAATTAAAAATAAATAATAATAATAATAATAATAATATAATATATGAGCATGCAGATAAAAATTTAATGAATTTAGGAATATATATTTTTATGGAAATATATGTGAAAACTAAAACTTTAAAAAGTTTGGATGATCATAATTAGAAATATTGTATGATATGTGTATAAAAAATAAAAGTTTGAAAAGTTTAAAGGGCCATATTTAGAAAATATGTGAATATATATGTTAAAAATAAAAATTTAAAAATTAAGGAGACCTTTTAAAAAATTTACATGAACTTGTACTGTAAAAGTGACATTTTAAAAAAGATTCGAGGGCTATATAATAAATATTTAGAAAAATTACATGAGACCTACATGGTATAAAATATGAATTTTAAAAGTTCGAGGGCCGTGGGCCCGCGCCCCCAAACATAAACGTGGTTCCACCCTGAGGTGATCTAGATACGTTGTAATTTGATACCCCTTCAAATCAATTTTAAATAGCAATTAAAGTTTAAAAAAAAATCCATAAAATTCATTTTAATTCTATGAATTGACATAATATTTCTCATTAAATATATGAAAATGAAATTTATAAAATTAATTACTATTAAACAATACCTATTTAAATAAAAAATTAAAATTTTCTATTAAAAAAATAATATTTAAATAAAATAAATATTAATATTTATTTTTAATAATCATTAAAATAATAATAAATAGTTAATAATAATCAAATATCAACTATTAATTATTAATTTTCATATACTATTTAGAATAACTTAATAAATGGAGACTTTTATAAAGTGATAGATATATTTTTAATAATTTAAATTTTTTATTTTATTTAATATCTTATTTTTTATTTCATATTTTTTTTATAGGATATATTACTTATGAAAATAATTAATTATCAAAATATTAAAAAATAATAATATGACACTAAAAAAATCTTTAAAACAAAAAATAAAATATTAAATCAAACAAAATATTCTAACTGCATTTTTGGCATGGTTATCAAAATCGGATTAAATTAGCTGATTGAATTGAAAAATTAGAAATCGAACTAAGTATCGAGCCTGTCAATTTTTTTTTATCCGTCCTCAAATAATCAGATTAAAATTGATGAACCGACTAGTTAATAAATGAATTAGTCGAATTATATCGATTTTAATATTCGAGAGGGTCAACTTTTTTATTTTTTATTTTTAATTTTTTATCAAAATGATATCGTTTTGTCAAATAAAAACGGCGTCGTTTTGAATTAAAAAAAATTAAAAAAAAATTTAGTAGTTTTGTTTTAATTTTACTTGACGCCAAAATATGACTATATTATATATCACTCTATTACATGAGTAGATATTTAAGCAAGTGAATGTGTATAATTTATTATATATATAACTTTTAACTTAATGCGATTGAATTGATATCATAAGAAGTATAATTTTATATAAAATTTTAATTTAACTATAATTATATTATATTTATTTTTATTATATATATAATAAATATTAAATTATATATACATATATACATATATCGATTTTTTTTATTTAATTAATTTGATATATATTAGATTTTTATTTATTTTTTTTCATCGATTTTTTAATCGGTTCGATTCTAATTTTTAAAGCATAAAGTTGGGTGCAGAGGTTTGTATAAATAAATAAACTCTAATTAATTATTAATCATTAGAATAACAATAAGCAAAAAAAATCCTCATTAAACAATTCATTAATTAGAATAAAGATAACATACTAATCTGTTGACATTGCAGAATTCAATGTCTCTTTTCAGTTGTTTCTCTATCCAAGAAAGAAGAATACTGGTATCCAAAAAGGGTAAAAAAAAAAAAGCTCAACAACCAATCAAATTTTGACACGTGTGTTCAGTCACATTGAATTTTAGCCTACTATTTTGTGCATTTGCTTTTACACTAAACAAGTGGGGTAATTATGATTAAAACAAATCTATAATACGACATATGGTTGTTCTTATATTTAATAATTGTTGTTAAGCTAAGCTAATGGTTCCAACTGACTTGACATTTGAGAAGAAGGGAAAAGAAAATTAGGGTTTTGAAAATTGGGATTAAATTACTTGATTTGTTATTGAATCTGATTATTATTATTATTATTATTCGATGGTAGCATGTGAGATGCGTTGAAAATTTGAGACACACCTTGTGGAGACCTATCTGTAAGGCATAACCCTAAGTTAATGTTTACATACCCTAAAATCAATTCTAACCTCAAATTTTATGTGACCTCTGGCCAATGATGTGAATTTATGAAATCTTAGGTTTAAGTTCTTTAAATTTTATTTATTTATTGTAGTCGTAGGTTTTTAGGCTGTGAGTTTATCACCTTCAACAAATCAAGAATTAAGAATGAATGAACTCAACCTAGTTTCAATGTCAACCTTCTAATGAATTAATTATTAGGATTGGTTCTGAATATATATATATATTTTCCATTCTTTTGGGCTACATATTTGATATTTTCTATTGTTCAATTATTATTGCATATTATAGCAGATTGAAGATTTATAATAATTTCAGTAATCACATACGTACAGAACTAAAATTAAATTTTAAGATTAGAAATTAAAAAAAATTATGAAAAAAAATTATATTTATAAAATTAATGTGAAAAATTTTAAAATGTTCAATACTATTATATTGTAAAATATTTATTTATTTATAAAAATAATACATTAATAATAAATAAAAATTTAAAAAATTTAAGGAAATTTATATATATATTAAGGAAAAATTATGAAATATATATAGAATAGATAAGATTTTAAAAAATTTAGAGGGATTAAAATGTATATATTTTAAAAAATATGTTATTTAAAATAAAAATTTTAAAATTTGAGAGGTTAATATAATATATTTTTAAAATATATTAAAAAAATATAAATATAAAAATTAATTTTAAAAAGTTTGGGGTCATATATTTTCGAACTTCCACCTGACCTTGCCCTGCACATGTGGACTATTGACAGACCTATTAATTCTTAGAAGTCTCCATAAATTTACAGAGGAAAGTATAGTGATTGCAAATACAGTAAAATATCTATAAATTAATATTATTCGTAATTATAAATTTTATTAATTAAAAAAGATATTAATTATTAAATATTAATTTTTCCTATTAATTTAAATTAAAATAAAAAAAAATTATTATATAATAAAAATTTTTATTTTATTGAGTATTAATATATAAAAATTTTAATGTATTAGAATTTAGAAATTCATTTTTCCAAATCTCATCATTTTATTTTATTTTTTATACAAAATTATTAAATGAATTTCACAATAGGATAAATTTTCCTTTCTTAATATCCCTAACCTCACTAAGGAATATCCAAACTTGAGATTTTGGTTTCATTTCTTCAAAAAAGCTTTATATGGAAGCATTAAAGTTTTGGAATATAATTTTCAAGCCAATAACTTGTTTATGAGTAGGCATGCATGTAGTCACCTTCACAACCACTCAGCTACCTTAGCCAAAGTACCACGCCTCTCCTGCATTTCTTGATGCCCTAGTCACATTAGAAGAGAAGCAGAGCTAAACTATTTGATTGGATTTTCAATCAAGTTTTAGGTAAGGAAACTTGTAGGGCACTAATATTTTACATAGTGGAAGACACCCTTAAAATTATTAGAGATTTATAAGGAACAGATATATCTATGACATGATATAAGTACTTTTGGCGTTACTATTTTAATAAAAATTGCACATAATACTCAGTATGTCGTATTAGAGAAATGTCCAATATAACATATCACAGACAAACCCCCCAACATCAAGTGCCATCATAAGATAGATTAAAGTTTATCATTAAATGGAAAACGACAAGAATGGACTCAAGTTGATGATATATATCATTATCATATATCTTCTTTTCTACAAGACAAAAGAATACACGGTTAAAAACTTCCATAGATACACTAGTAGTAATTAAATGGAAGAGAAAAATAAATCAGAAACTAGTTCATCAACCAAAGAAGTTAGAATTCCCTTCTCAATCTCTATACCCTCTTCAAATGCTTCTATGTTGAAGTCGAGCCATTTCCCATAATGAGTACTCATGTCCTTGTCTACAAGCTCATCCACCATTAAGTCCCCCATGCTTTTCCAACCTGAGATCTCCTTGTACAATTCTTCTGCCAACCACCCTTTTCTTTGAAACAATGTCCACAACTTAGACCAGGACTTGCAGCTCCCAACAAAAGTTTGTTCACACATATGATGCAAGCGTTCACTAACACAATCGAACAAAATCTTTCGCCCAATCTTACAGTAGTCTTCTTCATTTCTTTTCATCCTATCATCTTGATCCTCCAACTGATGAAAAAGATTTGGAGTTATGACCTTTGAGTTCTGTCCAAATGCAAAATCCTTCAACTTTAGCTCTGCATTATTAAGTACTTCCCTAACGTAATCTAGTTCCCAGTCGCTTGATTCATTAAATTCTGTTGTAATGAATGTTCTAATCATGTGCTTTCTCCCCACATCTACGGTAGATATTGAGGAGGCTGAGTCTGACAATTCTGTCTCTCCTTCCACTTCTGAGGATTGAATAGTTGAGAAATCATTGAGCCCCTCAGCAGATTGAACTAGTGAACAAGATTACATTATATGGTTATTATCTTTATCAAAATGTATATTTTCATCCAGAAACAACACAATAAAAAAAAAAAGTTCATATGCAATCAAAAAATTTTTGGGCTTACATGAGTTTTATAAAGCTTGTGTTAGACAATATCTGAAACCAATTTTTAATAATTTATGAAAATCTTAAATGGTGGTACAAACAGATCCAAATCTGATATTCTGAGAGAAAAACATATATACTTAATTTTCTATAATGTGCAGTCCTGATAAAATAACAAAGTAACTCTGGACATAATCATTAAATGTTTATCAAAATGCCTTGTCACTTCTAGGTTGCTGTTCGTAGTTAATATATTTAGTTGGTTATGGGAATATCATGCATGTGGTGACGAGATTTTTGGATCCTTAAAAAAAAAAAAAAAAAAAAAAAAGATCAGAGAGAAATAGGCATGTTTTTACCATTGGTATTTGAGCAACTTCCACTCTCAAAAGAAGGTTCAAGTATTGAAACTGGACTAGGATATTGAGATTCAGCATCTTCTTCAGCTTTGCTGAAATTGCTACTAAAGCTGTGTTCTTCCATTTCTTCTGATCCATGAAACTGCTCAAAATAAATTAGTGGTGGTCAAATTATGATGTCATATACAAAATGTCAAGTAATTAATTCTATTTCATTAAAAAAAAAAGTTAGCATCACTGACTATTTCACGCATGCTAATAAATTCTGTTGGTTAAATTATTGTAACTTTATATAGAAAAACAGCAAGAAAATTTTGTGCAAAAACTCCACTTCCTGAAGCTCAGACAAATTAAAGTCTGCACCAGCCCAGAAACTGGAAACCGATCTGTAGGACCCACAGCATAGCTTCAGCTAATGTCATACCCAATTCACAGAAGCACCAGCTTTATCCATATCACTAGAGAACATACCTAGTTTACCAGAAAAGCAGATATAAATGCAAAACTAGAAGAATTGCAAGTTTCAACAGAGTTTTAAGTAATTGTGGACCTTATTGAGGAAAATTAAAATATACATTTCCCCTAGTTTATAGCTCTTTACATTAGTATATAATAGATGATGCAGTAGAAGCAAAACATATTCAATCCTATAAACAAACAGACAGGATAACTACAACACTACAAAACCATTAATAGCAGGAAAATTGCGACTGCCTCTGACTTACCGATTATAGAATGATGGCTTCATTTTGGCCTCTAGTGGTAACATCAATTACGTTAAGTTCAGGTTTTTACTGTCGTGAGTTTAGAGCACTATTTTCTCTGTCTGGAGAACACTTATCTTAACTCCCAAGTACTAGTTTAGGCTTTGAAAATATGTCAAACATTTTACCAGTCAAAATTATTGAAATACAAAGAAGAAAGTAATATGGATTGAGAACACCAAGGAAAAAAAGCTCAAGACGCTAAACTTATAGGAGACAGACCTGCCACTTCCGGTTCTCAGTAATCCTTGGATCCTCCAGTGAAAAGCAATCAAAGTTATCTAAGTGGTCTGAGTTGTCTTTTTCAAGTTGAGAACTCCTGTCCTGTGCAGCAGGTATGGTTCTAACCACACTTAATGTGGACACAGAATTCGGTAAACTGGATGTAGAACTAGCAGAAGTCTGGTCATTGATCAGGTTACAATGGGATGGCTCGAATTTACTTGTTAATTCCAGCAGCTTTTGTTCCAAAAAAACACCCAAAGCATCACCACCAATTATATTTAACCCAGGAAAAGAAGGGGAGGACTTCTTCAAGTAAGGATGATCATTAATACTAAAAGAATCAACAGCATTGCAGTTAGTTTTTCCCATCATAGTGTGCTGGGCATTATGTGTGGTCCTCTTCACAGGGGATGTGAATGTAAATGAAACAACATCCATGCCATTTTTCCTGTTTTCTACTGCTGTATTCATGCTTCCATCAACTGCAACATTACATTTCATAGACCTGTCATCTCTATTATATGATAAATTATCAGAAACACTTCTGCTAATTTGGAGATCACCATTTACGGACTCTTTCTTAGATGCGATTTTTGGTTTCTCCTTTTCAGAATCTTTTGTCATTGAGAGCATCTTTCTGGACATCATTTCAGGCTTTAAAACAACTTTATTCAAAGTCCTACTTTGCCCACTAGAACTGCTCATGGACTCAGGTTTTCTGCCGGGCTGGTTAGAAACTGATTTCTTTGAAGTTGAACTCTCTTTACCAGATATACAATTTTGCTTCTGATTATTCTGCTTAAGTACATTGCTACTCCTGCTTTCAGTTCTCTTGGTCTTTTGTTTATTGGGTGGGCTCTTAAGTGACTGGTTAGACCTGATCTCCTTCTGCTTCTTAATGTTCATATTACTTGATGCTGCAACCTCTCTTCTCTGAACATTGGACTTTGCTTGTACTGCAATTGAAGTTGATTTTCCCTTATTCCTTGAACTGTCACAAGCACCTATTTCAGAAAACATTGAAGCGTTGCATGATGACATCCCTTCTGACCCATTCTGACTCCTGCCACTATGCTGTCCTTTTGTATTTTTGGTAGTAAACAATTCATTTGAACTTTGTGGCCTAGATGCTGCATGTGCTGCTTCCATTTTCTGTTTCAAATCCTGAATTCTTACTGGAACTGAAGATGACCCAATCAATGGCATTTTGCCATTCATAGTTGCCTTAGGACTTGCCTCAATTATCTTTGCAGAAGCCTCTATTATGTAAGCAGCATTCTTTTTTGGGACGAAGTCAGGATTCTTGATTGGAGACAAAAGCTTATGGTGGGTAATTGGAATTGATTTAGCTGATTTTGGAGGCAATATTTCCGTCTGAAATCTCTCGATTGGCCGGCTTTGCACCTTTTGAGATCTTGCTTCCAAAGAATTCCAAGAAAATCCTTCCTGGTGACAGGAAATGTTGAGGTTGTCCATGGGGTTATACTCACTCCATAAACAAGGGTTACTCCAATCATATTGAGATGCTCTAAGTGAAGAGGAAACAAAAGATGGGGTGGGAGAGGTCGCAGCAACATTTGATATTGGCAAAGAATCCAAGCCCATAAGTCTAGCAACCACCCCGGGTGCTCTAGTTCCATATCCTTCATCACTAATTATAGATGAAGCACAACTAACGTCACTGCAACCTCTGTTAATGGAATTTGCTCTTCTATCATCTACCTCTATCTGGATAGACAACAAAAGTTCACCATTTTGTTATGGCTAAAAGGATACCAAACATTAAAAAAAGGGGTGGTAGAAAAGAATATCACAATGAAAGAGAAACTCTCACCGCATGAAGCCGTGATGTGGCCATACTTTTAACATTTTCTTTTCCATGCTTTGATCCTCCTACAATCACAATGTAAGGGGAAAAAGTTGAATAACCAATTGACACTTTACCCAGTTAAAACATTGGGCAAAACAAATGTGATCCAAAATCTGGAAATAACATATGTGCATTCAATAATCTAGAAGGAAAAAAAAAAATCATACCATCTAATTCAGAATTGTTCAAGAACAGCTTCTTACGAGACTTCCCATTCCAATCAAAGAAGTGAAACAAACTTCCCTTCGATTGCTTTCTCTCACCCTCCATTGTCTCATCTAAAAACCAAAATAACTTAACAATGTCAACAAAACTTAAAACACAAAATCTATTACTCAATTCATAAGGACAGAAATGACTTCAAATAGTAGAACGTAATAACAATTAGCACAAATATCCAATACTTCATCTACAATATTATTAAAAACATATCATAGAATTTTACAAAATTATATCAATATGTACCAAAAAAAATAAAAATTAAATCAATAAATAAAGATCATACAAAACCCATAAGCCAATTTCGACAGGCCACTGTCATATATCGGCTACAAATTTTCAAAGGAGTTCAAATAGGACAATGGAATTATGACAGTTTTTAAATCAAAACCACGCCTAATATCAGCTACATTGCTCATTCGGCTAGGCAAATAAAATCATTCTAAACCAATATCATCAAAATTTCAAGGACAGAAAAGAGGGGAAAAAGAAAAAAAAAAAGCGCAACACATCTTGAATAATATCAATCAAAGCTTACCTGAGATCTTTCGAATGAAGGACGCCAAAAGCTCGTTCTTTTTCTTTTCGCACAAACAGAAAATCAAAGAAATAAAATCTGTTAAGAACCGTCAAGCAAAATGCGGGTATTCATAAAAAAACATAGATCAAATGGGTAGTCTTAAAATGAGCAAAATAAACAAACTATAAGTAATTTCAATCAATCTCACCAGTTACTCAATATTCACATAACCCCATTCTTTAGCTTCAAGCACAAACTTTTACTAGGTTATTTTTGGAACTTTCACAATAAAACAAGGAAAAGAAGAGAAGAAATCAATATATAAAGAATATAAAATTAAGGGTGAAAACAAAAAGGCCAAAAAAGAAAAAAAGAGCCAAGAAATGGTGGCATTAGCAGATACTGAGAGAGATACAGAGATTTTGAGTACATAAGAAATGGTGAAAAAAAAATGTAGTAAAAGGATGAGCCAGTTTAAAGGTGTATAAATGTGTCAGTAATGGCTATTTTGTTTGTGGTGTGAGCATTAAATCTGGTACAAGATGACACCGCTGAGATTTTAAGGCCTGAGAAGACCTCTCTCTCTTGTGAATCTGTGAATTATTATCCACTATGTAAAAGTCCACTTTTTTCCCAGTGTTCTTTTCCCATCTTGCCAATTGGTTTTTTTTGTATGGGCTTAAGATTTTTTGTTTTTTTTTTTTTACTACTTGGTTAATTAAATTAAATAATTATTATAGTCCAGCAAAATCATCATTTATTTTGTTGATTTTTTCTTTAAAAAAAATCAATTATGCCACTTCAATTCAAAAAAAAAAAAAAAAAACTTGATGTGCTGTTTAGGGAACTTCCATTTAAACTTTTCGAATGCCTTTTTCAAATTGGTGCCTGATTTGGGTTTTTTTTCCTCCCAAAATAATTGGAATTAGTTTTTTTTTTCCAAAATTAATAAACCAGAAAAATTTAGAGGTGGCCAAGTTTAATGGCGATGTTTAAAGAGTCTTTCTTTAAAGATACGTACCTTTCATTCTTTACAAAACAAATGGTTAAGTAAATTCACAAGATTTGAGCAAAACACTTCGTTCTTTCTGTAAAGATTCTGTGTCATCATCAAATCAAGAATTTCCAACTTCATATATTAATCTCTCCCTGGACTTCTTTTTCCAATTGCCACAAAGTACAAACCACCAAATTTACCCTTGGATTTTGAGTAGGGAAAAGATTTTTTTTTTTTTTCAGAAAAGCCAATTAGCCTTTAATCAAATTTCAAGTAAAAGAAACATGGGTTGTTTATATACTTCACTGGCTGGATGGAAAGTGAGTGACTAAGATAGATTTGGATTTAAGCAAATTGATAATGTTAACAAATGACTATTATTTGGTTTGTTAACATGTCAAAGTCTGGTTAATTAAAATATTAAGAAAGAAATATGAATGTTAATAACAAGAATTGATATGCTCGATCAAAATATTCCTTTAAAAGTGTTCTAGGGTTTGTAGTTGTAGTTGTAGATCTTTGATCTTAGATTTTAGATTTATTGTGACCAGATGTATAAGAATGATTGGCAAGTAATGATTAGAATTTGTTTGGGTAAGGTCAATTGTTAAAATGCAATGTGTCTCATGAACTCAGAGCTTTGAGAGAAATGACAATATCAGTACCTCCTGCTTAAATTATGAACAAGTAGCCAAATGGAATGAGTTTGAATCAAGTTGAATACCCTAAAAAATTTTGGTTTAAGAAACAATCAACATTAAGCTAAAATTGCTTTGACAATTCTATTCAACTTTCTTATCCTAATAGTTAAAATCAGGCAACTATTTTTTTTTTTTAAACAAAATTTAAGAAATGGTACCATTTTGGGAACAACTTCCTTAATAATCGAGAATTATCTCCTCGATAGGATAGAATCATGGCAATTTTTTTATTGCATAGGATGAACCACTTAATTTAACTAAACAAAATCATATCCAAATCAATTCTCAAGAAATTGTTAAGATGTGCTTTTGTAAGTTTGCCTATCAAAGAGCTCATTTGACATTGGTAATCGAATTATATGTTTATTATATTATTTTTCCTCAAATAATAATATCAAGAATAAAAATGAAAGATAAATGTAGGGAATCATGTGCCTTAAGCTCTTAAACAAAAGCTAGTAGTCATCAATAGCTCATTATCATAGTACTTTGTTGAAACTTTCAATAGTAATCCAATCACATTACTAATTCATGCAAATACATAACATGGAAAATTGATCGGTGGCCCGAAGTATTTATTTTCATCCCACCCCACTCTCCTATCCCTAATTCCTCCATCACATGCACGCATGTGGAATAGTTACAAATGCTGCAAATGTTGCAGGAAAGTCCAAAACAAGTAATGAGTTTGGTCTCAAGTACCTTTAAACTGACAATGACGGGATAGGTTTTGGTTCCTGTTTTAGGTATAATTCGGATGAAACAGCGTTTATTCAAATCACCATCTTTAAAAACGTCATCTTGGTTGACAGCATTCACCATGTAAAATGCCATGGAGCCCCACTCATGTGCATATGCACACAAAAGAAGAAGAATTAATGTGGCCACGTACAGTATTGAAATTGAGCATTTTCTCAGTAACAAACTAAAATATCATGCATATACTCACAGGGAAGCCTTGAGAGAGTTATCACATGGATTAGAACCATATTTGCAGTTTTTACGGTCAAAGGGCTTTCCAAAGTGTTCAAGTAAAGTGCGTCTTCGACATTCAGCCAGGAGATTCAGACAGAAGGGAGAAAAGAAAAAAGAAAAGAAGCAAGTTATACTATTATAGATTTTCTGTTTCTGAAATAAGTAGGCAGTTTTCTACTTGATAATTTGAATTTACTTGCCTTGAGTTCACAGTAGCGTTGCGTCTTCTGAGCTTGAGCTATTGCTGTCTTAAAGCTTTCCCTTTTACATCCTTGTCTACTCTCCTTAACATACAGACAACCCTACTGAAGTCCTTCTTCTGGTATAGAGCAATGAATACAGCAGGGAGATTATCTCTTCCAGTTCTTCCGGATTCTTGGTAGTAGCTTTCAATTGATTTGGACAATGAATTATGGATAATTTAGCGCTGAGTATTTAAGAAAAGAAACTTTTAAGCTTTGTAAATATGCAACAGTTTTTTATTTAAAAAAAAAAAGGGAAAGAAAGAAAGAAATAAGTTATATTGAAGATGAATAACATTTTTTTTTTTTTGCTACAAGTAAATTTCTGATGTTACTGCTGTATTGTCCTATAGCTCATAGCAATAATACAGTTTGTGTATTAACAAGCAGGCCTTGGTGACAAAATAAAATAAGTCTCCAGCATTTTAGCATAATAGCTATTACTATATTTTCAGTATAAAAAGTTGCAACAGATGTATATTGCTTCTTTCACATCAGATATTTACATGTTATTGTTAACAAGTTTTTGCTTTTTCAGGTTAAGAGAGCGCATATCTATAAGTAAATTCGTCATTTAAGAATAAAGTCACAAATCAATTACCAGAGGAAGCATTTTGAAGTGTAGGATGAACTATACATCTTTTAGAGTGAATAAATTGCAAATGACAACAGCTTAATTATAAAAACAAGTATAGAAGTAATAAAGAAACAAAGTGAAGATACTAAACTTACAACGTCTGGTTTGTCAATTCCCATCCCAAAAGCAATAGTAGCACATACAATGTGGACTTCACCCATATGCCATTTCCTCTGAACTTGAACTCTTTGGCGAGCTGCCATACCAGTATGATAATATACCGTTTTGATCTTACCTTTTTCATTCAAAAAATTTGACCAAATGATACAATTGTGAATAACTTTAAAAGTTTGAGTATAGTAGCCTGTTGTTAAAGAATATGATAGAATTATAAAAAGCCGAAAAGTTAAAAATATTTCAAGCCAATAGCCCTAAAAAATAAATAAATAAATAAGATAATGTATTAAAGAAGGGCAAATTCTTTCAACGGTTACATTACAATATGATTAAATGGAGAAACAAACGAAGGAAAAAGATTGCAAAGCTTAAAAAAAAAAAAAAAAAAGGAGTAGTTTATCTTTCACTCTCAATGATCAAAACCCTCTCCCAAAAAAAAATGAGAATAAAAAAAAATAACATTAGTGGTATTAGAATTTTCATAATCCATGCACAATCTTAGAGCAAGTCTTCTTAATCCAACGAAACCCTTTCTTGAAAGTAGATTTAACTTTCCCTTCAACTGCATAAAGTTTATATTGAGCAACTCTCTTTTTCCTCTTTATATCAGTACTACTCCACCATTTTGTAATTGATTGTGAATATAAATAATAAGAGGGCTTACTGATATTATTATTGCTGTTGTTTGGTGCCCTAATAGCCTTTTGCTTATTGGAAGGATCCAAGGAAGAACGAGATCGGCCAACATAGGGTTTGCTCTGTGCTGGTTTATTTTTGCCATTGACGATCTCGCTCCCCATGATCTTCAAATCCTTCCCTAGCTATGTAGCTATCCGTGTCACATTTTTGTTTTGGTGTTTGTTAGGCCTTTTTATGGAGGAGAAAGGAGAGGTAGAGAAGGAAGTTGAGGTGTTTTCTTGTTGGATTTAAGGTGGTTTGATACTTTAGGGTTCAATTTTGTTGGTCAGGATTAGTCAGTTTCTTTCATGACAGATGTCCTTTTGATGCCATTGACTTCAATTGAACAACAAGGGAAAGTTCTTTTTTTATCATAATAATAATAAGAAAAAATGGAATTTTTTGAATTGCTTTTCTTTTCTTATCAATTTCTATTTTTAAATTATTTTCACAATATAAAAACCTTTGTAAATCCATCAAATAGGACAGGAGTATATGCTATGAATCCCACTTTTTATGCTGCTTTTATCCATTTATTATTGGATTATGTTGTTATACTCCCGCTTTAGTTATTGATATAAATATTTTCATTGAAATACAAAAATAAAAAAAAATAAAAAAAAAAAAAGTTTAGTCCGATAAAAAAAAAAGTCACCCTTTGTACAAGAAGATTATGTTTGGAATGGAAAAAAATCTGGCAAGTCAGCCAACTTGATTGTCAACGCTAGCTGTCATCACCTTCTGATGCCTTTTTTACTTTTGGGTCCCTTTTTTGGTTTTTTGGGATTATCCATGTGAGAAATCTGTACACATAAACATAAAAGGAAAGGAAAAGGTAAAATAAAATATGCAAAATATATGAAAGATCAGTTGCATGAAAAAGCCTAACCGAAGCCATCCGCACACGCAGAGGCATAATATTATGATCAGCACTTACAATACAAGATTTCCACTCGATTTGGTCATGCCCCTCTGGCTCTGAGATACCAGCAGGCTGAGGATGATTTCTGATGTGGTGGAATATGTGAATAAGTACAACAGCATCAAGGGCAGCGTACTCCTGCTGCAGAATATATTGTTTTAGGTCAGTTTACATCTCATTTCAAAATGAATACAAGGATCAAAAGGTTCAATAATAACGAAGCTCTTGTACTCGTCCACACATGACTTGGGCAGACAAATTATTTACCAGATTAGTAACCATTAGAGAAAAGACACTTCCCCTCGTCAAAATATCAGTCCATACTAGCACTGCCAGATGCAGATATCTAAAACTACTAGAACAAAAAATAATGTGGCAAACCTGATTTCAGAAAATAAAATAAAAATTCAAATCAGCAAGAATGTTGGATTTGCACAAGGTCAAACGAAAAGAAGTGGAAACACTGCTTCCTTTTTCTAGAAATGTTCAATTACTGATATTTTAAAACAAGATTTCAAACACAAGCAAATATCTTTTATTAGATGCCATAATCTAACTTGAAGAAGAGTTCATTGTATAAACACTAGGATAAAATCAATTTACATATGTATCGGCAAATGACCAGGTAGTCGGAGCAAAAGTGCATGAATGCACTTTGGAAGTGTATATAGTAATATAGAACATGTAGCTTCAATCAATAACTGGGAAGACTTCCATAAAACCTCAATTTTCTTCCCCCAAGACTTCTGCAGAAACAATAGCATATGGAAATTTTGACGTAGACAGACAAAAATAAATATACCTGGTTCCGACTCAAAGGCCGTTGTTCCCAATTGCTATTACGTCTTGTTTTGTTCAAACCAGCTCCTAATATTTTCTGATTTGATAAAATGTAAAAAACAATGTAAAAGAGCAAGATGAGAACCAAACAGGTAAGAGCTCAGACACAACAGGTAATATATGAGGAACAGGAACTCGTGGTATTTTAATATTTTAAATACCTCTGCGAGACCTGAGAGACCACCTCGAGGTTCTCTGAATACATTCTGGATGTCCAGTAGCAATTCATAATGCTTGAAGCACTTTAATTCTCCATATGAACGAGCTAACTGCTTTATATCACATTGAAAGTTATACCCTACAAAACCACAAAGGGCATCAGCACCTTTTCTGGAATAGCACTATTTTGATATTTAATATGATTTGCTGAATTAATTATATGCTTCATCACAACAAAATATTTAAAAGAAAGCTTGTAGATAATGAACTCCCCTCTACCATCAGTAACATTAATGCCTCACTTTGATAACAAAATAGAGTGCATGAGGTTCAAAAATAAAAAAAGTTCACTATTACTACACAAGGCAAAGCAAATAACAGACTCTCTTCACCACCATAGATAGAGATTTCAATTTTAAAGGTTTAACTAGTATTTCAATTTCACCCAAAACCAATATGTCTAGATAAGCCATACCAAGTTTCAGAATTCTAGGAGACTGCAAAATCCGAGTTAGGCAGTTATCTAAAATATCAGGTACGTCTTCAAATAACTTTATCAAGTCAAAGATGAATACCATCTTATCAGAAGCAATTTGCATTATAGAAACCTGAAACACAAGACACTCATTTTCATTATAAAGACCAAAAATACAAAACATGATGTAAAGACAACGGTATTTTTATATGTAAAACGTAAAAGCCGAGAAAACCCCTTACAAGCGAAAGAAAAATAATGACAAAAATACAGGCAATCTGTTATTACCTTGTTTGGTTTGCTGCCTTTCTCACAATTGGGCTTCCATTCACAATCAAGACCCACAACCTTACACCCCTCAATGTGGCTTGTTGCATTACACAAACCATCAACGTCATCAACCCAAACAATATCTTCAACAACTAGCTCCTTAAGATGCAGATATCTACCATGTGAGAGACTTGCCTCAAGCTCTAAACACCAAACAGCAATATAAGTGTCCTTCCATGACAAGTTGCAACATTAATAGCCACATGAGACCATTATGCCTATGCAATCTTATTGTTATAATCATACATCTACCATCAATATTAAACAAATTAGATGCACAATATAATTATAAAGATATTACAATCCTTTTTAGCATGAGAGGCTTGGCAACATCCTTGTGGACCAAAACGACAACAATTGGTCCACACTGTAGCCATAGCAGCAAGCCTTGTAGAACAATTTATAACAGCCTGCTATGGTCATAGCAGCAAGACATAATTCCCACTAAGCCTTTGTCAGTGTAAAGGGCATTTCTCTACAGGGGCTCAACCCAGCTTTACTGCCATATAGTCCATTTGCCAACACATAAAACTTCAATCAGCAAGCACAAGCAGTTTTAGTAGAAATCGAAAGGAACCAACCCCTAGAATAAGAGTTCATACTTCATATTCACCCAAAGTCCAGAAATCTGTGCAATATCAATTCAATTTATGTCCACTAATATCAACCAACAAAACCAATGCCCTGTGTGCACATATATTATACTGCAAATGCACTCAAATTATACTGAGCTAACACACTCACTACCAGAAAGAGCCTGGCACATGCATGCATGCACTTTTTTCCTTGGTCAACACATTATGCCATGCCAGTTATAAGATACATTAAAAAGGACAAGTTGATTCCATATTTTATCATGAAGACCAAAATAACAAACCACTAGCCTCTTCAATATATTTGACAAAAAAATGCTGCATTGACATTTAAAAGTTGATTTGGTATCCCATTTGCAGATCTGAAAGGTCATATTAGTGCACATTTTGAATTGACATCTGAACCAATACGCAAAAAAATCCAGGAATAATACAAAACTTTTGGCCCAAGTTTATTAGTTGTTGATTGCTTCACAAGCATGATAGACTCGGAAAGCACAACTGCCAAGATGATGATGTCCACAAAAGAATATAAACAAATACATGCATGTAGCATACCTTTTCCTCTCAGAAAACCTTCAAGGGAGTACCGATCACAGAGTTCATCAACCTTCTCCGAGTAACCAGCCTCCATTGCCAAGTAAACCTTAGAATTTAAAATTTTTATACAATTAGTGCACATAAAGGTTAGTCAAAAGAATAAAAACTAACAGCAAATCAGAAAATATAAAAAGCAAATCAGTAAATATAAACTTTCCCATTATTTTTCCAAATGATATGATTCTGTATCATATAGCTTACGTGCTTATTCTACCCCTTTTGCATTTTGCTAACTGATTTGATACTTCATTTCACACTATCAAACATAGAACTCTCAAATTTTATTGAAATGTAAGAATTAATACACTAAGAGAACTAAGGATAAACTGTAAGGCAATGATGCTGAGCTGGGAGAAGGACCAATGCATCAAAAAGAGGCAAAACATACCTTAATGATGTACCAAAATCATGGAACATTATACAATAAAACTGCCAGCTTCAGTTTATTAAAAATCATACACATATGTGCAGCAGTCATAGTGTCAAAAACTACTTACTAAATATTCTACAAGTTGCCTATCGCCATGTGTCTTTGCCTCTGCAATATCCCATAATGCCTTTTCTGCCAACTTCTTCAAAGAGCTGTGCAAGTCAGTGCAACCTTCTTATAAAAGGAGATGGATCAAAGCCAAAAGAACCCTATAAAACAGAATCTAAAAGGAAAAAAAACCATGGTTTATGGGAAATACACGTCAATTAAAATACCTTTCTTTGCATTTGTGGTATACATCAGGAAATTCTTCCTTCAGATTGTTTTTCTTTATAGTCTCATAAGCATGCTTTAGCATGTTCCTGTCGACATACTCCTGAACAAGTACACATAACATTGGCTTCCCCATAAATGTTGCCCATTTTTCAGCTGCTTTAGATTGTTTATTCTGCATCATTTTGAGGAGGAAAGACTGCCCAGACTGGCGAATAGAGAAATGTTCTAACAGAGTGACTGCCGTCATATATGACTGAGATTCTACCAAGTTAAAAATATATTTTTCAACAAATTTTTTTGCCGAGTGAAACCTATTATTATCATTTTGGGCCTTTAATTGGCATATGGCTTCTTCAATGTTTGTCAACTTGACATCAAAAACTTCAAGTATCTTGACAACTATCCTCTCATCAAGGTCAACTAAGCCTCCAACAATGTCTATAAACAAACGGCCTGCTAGAACTTTTGCTTGCAAGGTGTCTTCTGAGGTGGGTGCTAGTTTAAGAGAACGACGAAGAGCAGACACAATCAAGTGACTGAACCCTTCAGAATACAATCCAAAAATGGGTAGCACATGCAGGCATTGAACAACAAAAGTGGCAGGTCCTGGTTGGGGATAATTATTTAGTGCTTGATGAACTAGTTGCTGAAGAGCTCTGAACTTTTTTGTTGCCTTACATGAGCCTGTAAAATGAGATCATAGAGAATCATGCACAAGAAAGTATTCAATATAACGACAAAGAAACAAAAATGAGCCCGTAGGCAATGGTTTAATAAGAAGGTCCATTACATAGAGTGCCAAGCAAGATTTAGTTCTAAAATCAAACAATTGAGTATCATTTGTAGAAGACATGATAGTCGTAAAAATTTCAAGAAAGTTAGACAGTTCTATACAGTTGGAATGGATTTAAACAGCTCAAACAGAATTCATCTTGAAGGCTATTTAACTTTGACAAGGAACTTAGGTTCAATCCGCAACAATTAAGTCCTTGAAGTCTATTTAATGAAACTTCTATATGCACCCTAAGTCTTCTAGCACTTGCTAGACAGTAAATTACAATCATGCAGTACATAACTATCATATAAACTTAGACAAACATGTCAATTTCCTATATTTGGACAAGAGAATTAATCATTGAATAGGGAGCTTTTCTTTAAAAAAGCTAGCTGGCAGAAAATAGGGGAGCACAAGGTAAATATAGCGAAACAGCCATGGCAACCTTTCTCACTAATGATTCTAAATATCTCTCACAAATCATCCTGTGAGGTGTAGGGAAAAAGACAGATATTTGATGGTTTGAAACCCACATATAGATGAACACATTTGGTGAACGTATGGATGTGTCTCAAAATATTACATATTATAAAATTCCATTTCAAATTAACTACCATGAATAATGAATTCGCTTCTTCTCAAGAGAAAAATTCCAAAATAGAACAGAATCAGCTCATCAAGGACAGAAGGTCTTACCATGAACATAGCACTCTTTAAGGAGGAATAAGAATACTATAGGAGAAACATAAGTTAAGTCAGAAAAGGCATGAACACAAATGGCTGATGTATGACAAGTTTTTTCCTTCTTGTTTTGCGGCTCTAGAATTATCTCCTCCAAGCCCATGTCAAAAATAAATAGCAGCCTAAACAACAACCGAAACTGGTGTAAGATCATACAGAACATCAGAACAAAAGTTGATGTAAATTAGCAATGGCATATCATAAATAAGAATGTAAACTAAAAATTTAGGGATTACAAAAAAAAAAATAAACTTTCTTTTTTCTTTCTTGCTCTTCTCTAGGCAACTACGTAATTGTTTGTCCATATCATTAAGCAGAACATAATACAAACCTATTACCAAAATGAACAATGGTGCACATGTTACAGAAAAAATAATTAGCGCTAAAATTGGTAATAGAGCAAAAATAGCCCTAAGAAAGCAAGAGGAAAAAAAAAGGTACAGTTCTAACATAGATTTGTCAGTGCCACTGCAAATCGCATAATTATTAGTTTGTTTTGTTGCCGAGAAAATACAAAAAGCATGAAAAAATCATTTTCCTAGAATGCAGACTTAAGTTTCCAGCCATGAACACCAAAAAAAAAAAAGAAAGATTAGAGAAGCCAAATAATTACAAAATTCTTCCACAAACTCTATTTTCCTCGTGTTTGTCAGTAACCAAACAAACACTGTGCACAGTAAACGACAATACCAAAACTGAACGGTGTTAGGATTCTTCAGCTACACTTTCTCTGATTCGCTCTCCCAAAATCACTCTCTCAAATGCCAAATTCTAAATGCGTGAGCGTGAGCATTCTGGGTCAAAAAACTAACGGGCCTAGTAAGATTTAAACAGGGGGCAAAATCGTTGTGCTGGAATAGAAAAACGTTTATATCCAAACAGAAAATTTGGTTTGGGCTAGGAGAATGAGGTCAGTTTGGACTTTTTATGTTATTTTTATTTTTAATTTCCCCACAGCCAATTAGCTAATCTTGTTTATAGGTTGATGTGACGGCAGATAAAAATATTAATTATTTACCAATTATTGTTTTATGCATCATCCAAAATATATTATAATTTATTTTTTTAAATAAAAGTGTACAAGTGATGTCACCTACAAGTTAAATAGAGATAATTTAATTAATTTTAATTAATCAATAGGCTGATTGGGTCATAACATAATTTTAAATATTACCTTATGATAATTTTCAGTATTACAAATAAAACATATGGATCGATTGAAAATAATAATAATAAATAGTATATAAATTAATATGTTTAAATTTTTTATTCAAATATATATATATATATATGATTTGGGAAAGAAGCATCTTTGTTATATATTTGTGAAATATAACAACTAAAAATAATTTATCAAAAAATAATCTATTGGAAAAAAATAATAATAATAATGATGATGGCGACGACTCCGAAAGGCCAAAGCCAGATTTGAAAGCTCAGTTCCAATTCCACCTTAAAAAAAGGACAATAATATTTTTATTTTTAAATGAAGGTCGCCTGCCCTTTTAACCATTTTTTGCCACATCTTGACAATGTTTGATTTAATTTCTTAAAATCAGGATGACACCAGTCTAGTACGGTACAGATAAGGCCGCGAAATTATTTAGCATATCGATGTGCGATACATACTCACTATCACATATATAAAATGACAAATTATCTAGTATTAGGAATGCACGCAGAAACGATACAATTTTTTTTTTTTTTTTTAAAACGTCCCCTATAAATTTATGAAAGATGGATTCAACACAGATGTGAGTCATAGTACCTATCAAGTGATGAAGTGATTGCCTTTGCCTTTCCCTTTCTTATGGATAACAATGGCATAGGATATGATCACATGAATGTATTCTGGCACATTTATTTTCGTCCTATATGATAAATTATGATTGATACTGTCATGACTCATGAGTCATCTATCTAATACCAAAACTAGAAATATCATCCACTTTTCTTCTCACACGAGTTATGACTCGATTAATAATACGAGATCCATGAAAGGATCTTGTCATACAAATTATAGGGCATCTTATTGAATCACAAGAAAGGCACAAACCTCATTGCCGCATATTCTTATGATCTTGTCCATGAAAGTAACAGAAACTACCATACAATCTTCATTTAGCATTTGGGCGCTATTCACACTGGATTAAAAGTTAAAACATCACCACAGATAACCCTTTACCGGGGTTCATGCCTTTGTATCCCTCGTACACAAATATGCACTACACACCCATGCAAAACTATAGGGGTACATCTGGTAGACCGTATTGAATGTAACGTAATCAAACGAATTTCTAGTATAATGTTTGTGCTAGAAATGCATTTGGTTACATTACATTACATTCTATTACGGTCTACCAAACATAGCCTAAGTTATCCTCTAAACCCCATTAAAAAGTCTTTTTTTTTCTTTTTTCCAGCTCACCTTCTACGGTTGACAGTATAATCAACCAGCCCCATGGGTTATGTAGTCAACAGGTCCAATTTAAGAAGAGCAGTTGAATTCTTAGCCAAGCGTTTCTCACTTTGGCAGGGTATATTTTCACTGGAAATACCATTCAAGATGTTACAGGCACATCTGAAGCCTGGAAGTCAAAAGGCATAAAAATGGAGACAAGTTGAAGAACTGTTCCAAGGATCAAGTCAGAAAAAGAAACTAGTTATGTCTGTTAAATACCAATGAAGGTTTGTGTTTCAATGAGCTCATATTAGAAAGGATTAAAGATGATACGTCTTTGGGCTTTTCCTGGTGTTAGTTGGGGTTGGTACTTGGTGGCCCTCATGGAAAAGAGGGTTTCAACATCAGCAGTCATTTGCAGAGTAATTTGCACTTATGAAATGCTCATTTACTTCCTATCTATAAGTTCAAGCACCAGCTCCCTCTAGCTCAATTAGCAACAAGGACATAAATGGCACCAATCATATGATATAACTATACATATAGGAGTAAAGGTGAACAAGGAAACCACACTATACCTAAGTAATTGATGCCAAATGCCAGGAATTATTCGTTTGTGTCCATATGCAATGAGCAATGCAACCAATGAGTTTGCTTGTTAACGTCTTATCTTTCTGTTCTGCTTGAACCAAGTCACTAAGGAAATGACCTGTTCTTCAACATAACGACACTGACACGACACAGGCATACCAGGTATTGTTTGTTCCCAAGTGATCAGCACAGGTCAAGTAATGTTGATCTGTATGAGCTATATAGGTTTCTATAGCAAACTGAGAGTGACTGATATTACTGTGCAAGTATTTTCATCAATTTGGTGACCTTAAAGAGCATGACTGAACCTCAACTGACAACTGATACTGCAATATCTGAACAAAAATAAAATGACAGTCAAAAGAGCAAGAATTAACAGTATTAAATAATACTGATTTGCTGCAAAAAATAATATTAGTAGTGGGACAAAAAATTTTACAATTTTGAACTGTGCTAACTCTTTTTTGAGTTCTCTCTCCATGTTCCCTCCCACAGGTAAAACAGTTTTATCTCTGGCTTCCTTGAATACCTTCCAAAATATCTTTAGTCAACACAACATAAAAGTTGTTGCCTAATGAAACACACAAGAATTGACATTGGATATGAAATTTCTATATGAAGAAAGGAAAAGTAATATGAAACTCTTTAATGCTAAACTTGATAAATAACTACAATACCAAAAGCAAAGTATAAAAGTCATGCAAGTCCTTGCAAGCAATTACACGATTGTCTTTGTTATGGTTACACAGGCAAAATAATTTCATATCTACCTTGCTTTCTATGTGTTCTGCCATGACATCATATTGAGTTCATGCTCTCGCTCTCTTCTCTCCTCTCGTGCCAAAGTACAGAAATATATTTTTTGTACAAAATCAATCTTAGAGATGAAATAAGAAAACAAAATACATAGCACATCAAATATGCATCCTACACATTTTTCCTTTTTATTGCACAAGAATCTATGCAGTAGACCATGATATAAAAACTTTAATAAGTGAGATGGTGTATGATAGTTTCTCTAAAGAGCCATCACCAAAACTCACAATAATGATGAAAATGGATAAGTTAGCAGTTAGCCTATTTGAAAGCTACAAACTATCCACATTCTAACCAAAGCTTCATATAGTGCACACATCAATATTAGATATTCTTAATGTACAAGCATCTACACATGGTGCTAAAATAAAGCATACCAGTTTGAATCCTTCATCAGAATGTAAAAATTCCATATCTTGGAAGTTCAGATAATCATATTGTTGTAACATTACAGATAGCCGTATGATGACGCAAAGAATTCTGAATCTCTTCTTTAACTGAAATCAATACGGAAACATAGATTAAAAATTGAGAGCATCTTTTCTTTTCACCACTGAAACAAACAAAAAAAAGTTTGTGAGAATATAAAGAGTAAGATACGTCTTCAGAGATCTCCTTCATAGTGGAATGACCAGAATCTGGAAATTTCTTTCTGTGATGCCTCGTGAGTAGCGCTATTAACTGCAAAAATTACAAAAAATGTATTATTACAGAGCACTGTCTCAGAATATGCATATAGAGGAAAAGTACAATGAAATGTATGCAGTGTACCTTGACCTCTTCATCACTATATCCATGAAGATAATCACCATTCTATACAATAAGATAAAATTTGTCAGGCATAAAGACAAAATAATGGAAAAATAACAACTCTCAATACAATGCAAGATGTTTACAAGTTCCTCAACTATATAGGCATCTCCATGCATAAAGCACTAAGAGTTCACAGAAATTTCTCACCATTCACAAAATTCAAACTATATATCCCACTTCTTCCAATAGCTACAGGTAGCTAGATACATTATATGCATGCACAACCATTGCAAACGTATTATTAGTATTTGCTAAAGGCCAGGGCTTTGTGATCCCGAAAAGAACAGAGAACATACCATAATAATTTGATAAGTCTGCTTATGGTAACCCTTTTTACCAGTGAAGAGCCCTATATTGTGAAGCAAGCAGGCAGCTTGAAGACATTCAAGATCCATTTCAGCCAAGTGAAAATTAATCATATCTTGATCATTAGAAATCTCTAGCCATTTTCTCAAACCCTCAAAAATTTCCTGCAGCAATCACCAACTCATTAGATATATCAAAAACAATCATTTTCTACTTCTGAAGAAGACCTAAAACATAAAACTTTTTTTTTCTCATTTAGGTACAATGCTCATACTGGAAATCAGATTCTAATGAGCAATAGCAATGACATTGCATTAATTACCCCAGTAACTATTATAATACATTTGCTTATCTTTTGCAAAAAAAATACATGTACTTGCTTCATCAAACAACTTTTTTTAATTAAAAAATGTATTAAAATGCCAAGGTTCAATTTAGGCTAGCATAATCTGAATTTGAGAGATGCTTTAAAAAATAATAAAGCTAAGAAGTTCAGAATACATTGGCAAGGCTAGCACATCGAGCTGCAAATACAATTCTCTTCTTGTCACTAAACCTCGTAGCAAGCCTTACAACAGAACGCCACCTTGCATTAGCATTCAAATCATAACCATCAAACACGTGCGCCAAAGTTTCAGCGATAACACCTTCTCCCAATGCATACTCTGATACCTCCATTTCTTCAAGTTCAAGAACCTCAAATATCTCCTCCAATAACACTGCACCAGCAACAATAAACTCCGACCTTCTCTTAAAAAAACCCTCTCTCCTCCTCCTTTCTCCCTCTCCTTCCTTACACAACCTCTCAACAACACACCAAAATTCTCCTCTACTGAATTTCCAATCCCTCTTACAATCCCTAAACAAAATCTCATTATTAGCAACCAAATCTTGTCCATAACTATAAAAAACAGCCTTCTCAATTGCTCTAATAGTTCCTGAAGTTCCAACAACCACCTCAAAACCACAATCCTTAACTTTCTCAACCAAACCAGATTCCTCTATAGCCAACCTAACAAACTCCCTCATATCTGAAACTTTACCATTATCGAGAAATTTCTGAGTCAAGCCCACATGCCCCAACTTCAAAGAGATCCCTAGAATAACATTCCCTCTCTCCCCTATAACAAACTCAGTAGACCCACCTCCAATATCCACAACCAACACTCTTTTCTGAAAAACCGGTAAAAATTGAAGTACACCCAAGTAAACAAACCTTGCCTCCTCTTCACCAGGCAAAACAACAACATCTAATCCAGTAGTTTCATGTATTGCCTTGCGAAGCTCAATTGAGTTATTTGCCTCGCGAAGTGCTGCAGTGGCAACGCAGCGGGTCCGCTGGGGAGAGACGTTATTGGACTTCAGAATTTGGTTAAATTTTTGGAGGCACTCGAGAGCGCGAGCATGGGATTCTATGGAAAGAGAAGTGGAACAGTCGCGGCCGAGGCAAACTGGGCTCTTGTGGCGGTCGATGGTGAGGAATTTGCCTGATCGGTCTGCTTGGACTATTAGCATTTTGAAGGAGTTTGTGCCCATGTCTATTGAGGCGAAGAGATCACTTGATGAACCCATTAATTTTTCGAGTATTTGCTGAGGTTTTGTTAATTAATTAATGGATCAAAAGAGAGCTTCTTTATCAGATTGAACCAAGAAGACGATCCTGATCGGTAGATTTCTCTCATTCACAAAAATAATAATAAATCAATATTTTCATAGCAGAACGAAACGGCATGTCGTTTTATGACCAATTTTTTAAGAACACCAATCCCTCCTTTTAGTTACTAATTTTTCAAATTCAACGTGAAGTCATTTTTAATATAAGCATTTTTTAACATGTTCCAAAAGTTTTTGTCATGCCGTTTCCACAACCCCATGAAACAAAATTACAAATTTTACCTGAAATGAAGTTAATATTTTTTTTATGAGGTAAAAATCACACTCATTATGCAATTTTTTACCAAGCAATTTGGATCTTAAATGGTGAACCATATAGCAAAAGTAAAGTTACACCTTTATGATCGCCAAGTCATTGTTTTTTTTAAGAAAAAAACAAAGATTAATTATCAAAATGAATGGACAAGTATAGCTAAGAAAATCGACTCTTTCTTATGATAAAATTTTAGAAAAAATTATAAATTAATCTTATTAAAGTGAAAAAAATTATTTAATAATACTGAAAATTTAATTTTTGATCATGATAGATTTATAATTTTAACCATTTAGTTGGCTTTTAAACTTTAAATTTTATTATCATTTAATGAGATAATTAACATCATAAACTAGATTTATTTAAAAAAAAAAATTATCTTGACTTTTTACAGATCAAACAGTCTTCGTGTATTAAAAATGACTTCTAATTAAGTTGTAACTCAACAGTTAGAGTTCCTTTTATATAATCAAAGTGTTCCATGACCTTCAAGTGTGGCGATTGATAAATTAAAACCTTGCAGGAAGAAAAGGAAATTTAATCAAAGACAAGTTATGCTGGCTGGTGGAAGCAATTAGGCATATTGACTCGTCGTTCCTCCCTACGCGTCTATAGATTTGGGGTGCTACTGGTTGCGAATCCTATTCTACATTATGGTCTCCACTTGTCCACTTGGACTTAAAAAATAAATTAAAATAAGAGTGGCTTGGAAGTATCCATTGAGAATTAAGATGCATAAGAAAATTACTTAATTATTTTCTTTTGGAAGTTTATTCCGTCAAGAGACGGATCCATGTCTCGCAAGGGCACCTGCCTCTCTTTAAATTTTGAATTATTTTTTTTATTTTTTTTTAATTTTTAATAAATTATATTTTAATTTATATAATTAATATTTTAGTCTTTGTTTTTTTTTTTTTAACTTATTAGTTAGTCTATATATTTCCATTTTTCAGTATAATTGGTTATTTTATTTATTTTACTTTTAAATTTTTTTTAAAATATTAAAATATTATTTATTTATATTTAAATTATGCGAATGAAGCTGTCCATAAATTAATTTGAATAGTTTATTTATTGTCATATTCTCATGAGTGATTTTCCACACCTCCTTTCCTGTTGGTTGTTGTGTCTTCTCATTTAGCAAATTAATATCATGAGTTCTTTCTTTCAAAAAAAAAATATTTCAATTATAATTAAATTTAAATTTTTTTTACTATAATAATTTATATGAAGTAAATTTTATAATTTAAATTTATGATTTTATTAAATTATAATATTAATATTAATTTAATAGTTTTGTTGTAAATTTTAAATTTTATTAAAAGAACAATAAAATTTTAATCATACAGATAATTATTTATCTATATAAAATTAAAGTTTTAATTTCAATTTTCAAGATAATAATATTAAAATTGTATCATAGAATTCACAGATAAATTGATAGAAATTTTCATATCAATACTTAGCAAATAAAGAGAAAAAATAATAAATTATAAGATAATTATTTCTCAAACAATATAATCGTGATCGCTATTTTATTATTTTATATGTCAGTTCTAAATTCAGTTTGTATTTACTATATAAATAATAATGTTAAATCTTATTGATATAATTGTGTCTCCCCTTCCTAAAATTTATGAATTCATCTATACTTACCTCCTTCTTAATTAATAATAATCAATTAATTATGGATGTTTGAAATCAATTATACAAAATTTATTATATTTCAAAATTATTTTTTATTAAAATTTATTTTTTACAATTCTTAAAAAATACAATTATTATAGTATTTTTATTTAAAAATTACATTTATAAATAAATATAAAAGACTCAATCACCTAAAAATCTAATTCCTTATAATATTTTTATTTTAATTTAATAAATTTTGGATTCTTAATTGAGGATACAAATATGGACATCATTTCCTAAGCCTATTTTTTTGCTATTAAAAATAAAGTTTTAATTCATGATTTTTTTTTTTAAATGTGAATATAAAAGGTTAAAATATTGATTTACTATATTTTAGTTTCAACTTTTAAACTTAATTTAAACTTTTATCTATAACACTCTTAAGATTTATTATGATTTAAAATATATAATTTTTTTAAAATATACAAATATAAAATATATTAAAATATTAATGATTGAAACGTAATGAAAAATCTGAATTTTATAAACAATGAGTATTAATATATTTATGTTTGCTACTATTATATTTATATTTTATTATTATTATTGCTATCATTTATTTTTTATTTCATATCTCCTATAAAAGTGTCTACCTTAAACAATAACACACCGTTAGAACATATATAAGCCCAGTGCTTAGCTAGGCTATATATATAACATTAATTATTATTTTTCCCTATAATGATTCAATACATTAAATTTATTTAACCTTTTAAGAATATATTAACTGTTTCGATAAATTTCTTATTATATTAGTACACTCTTCCATCTAATTTTGTCATTAATCAATTATAAAATAGTTAATAAGAATTGTAAAAAAATAAAAATATTATTACCCTTTATGTTTAATTAATTATATTTTATTTTTGTTTTAAAAAATAATTTTTAAGGTTAAAAAATTTACTTTCATATTTTTTGACAAATTTGAAAATAAAAAATAAAAAAAAAAAAAATTTAAAAATAATTTAAAAAAAAAATAAATTATTTCTTCTTAAATTTTTGAATATAAATAAAAAATTAATTTTCATATTTTGAAAATAAAAAGTAAAAATATTTTTATTTATTTTTTCAAAGTTGTCAAAAAAAATATAAAATTACATTTTTTAACTCTAATTTTTTTTTAAAAGTAAAAATAGGATGTAATTAATTAAAAATAAAGGGTAATGATATTTTTATTTTTTTACTATCCTTATTGACCATTTTAGAATTGATTAATAGTAAATTGGACGAAAATATCTAATAGTATATTGTGACATTCATAAAAAAAAATTAATATATTTTTAAAATATCAGGAAGAAGTTAATATATTATGTCATTTTATAAGATGAAATTATAAATTAATCCATATATCTACGTACATGAAGAGAGAAAGCAAATTAAAAATTAAATTTTATATTATTATACAAGAAATCTTATTATAGTAAATTTAAATTTTTTTATAATTTCATATAAAAAGAATTACTCATTTGAATGTTTACATTATTAATAACTTATAATAATTTCAAAGAATTTACATACTGTTTACAATATTTTTATTTTCATTGAACGTTGGTTCCTATGATAAATTTATCAAATATAATATAAAAATATATATCTATCAATGGCAATTTTTATAAATAGAAATTAAAAAAGATAATTATGTTTATGTTATTATTGAGATACCATATATTATGCAAAATATCTTACATATTGTATATTATTAAATAATAAAAGATTAAAATTTATTTAATAAATTTTAAATATTAAAAATAAAAAAAATTGATTATTTATGAATCTATTATTTCAGAAAAAATATACATTTACGAGTAAGTCTCCTTCAATAGTTTACAATTGTTTGTAAAAGGTAGTTTATGCGGGACTTAAAGGTTCAATTTGACTTTTTATTAATTTAAAAAAATAAAAAATAATTAAAATATTATAAAATGCATTAACTAATTTGAAAATTAATATATATTTTAATTTTGCTTAAAAAATATAGACCAAATTCTAATAAAATAATATCATTTTTAATATAAAAATAAATATCACTAAATATGAAAAGAATTAATTTATCAAAACATAAATAATATTTCAAATTTATAAAAATTACATAAATATAAGAACTAAATAGCTTAACTTATTATTTTAAATATAATTATATAAAAATATTTCAAATATGTATAACTTCATTAAAATAAGTTCATGTTAATCAAATAAAAATTAAGGTCTATGTTAATCACTTACCTAGATATTAACTTCATTAAAATAAATTATTGTTAACAAAATAAAGGTCTATACCAATCACTTACCTTGATATTACAGTGAAAGCAACAAGCATAGGAATAATCTAATAAATAATATAAAAACACAATATTCAAAAGGGATAAATGGTGGTTCCAAGAATTTTCTTAGTAATATTTTCCCGGAAAATGCATATACGAGATTGAGGGAATTTACGTAGAAAAGGGAATAGATGGAAAATTAAGCAATAGCGTGAAATTGCACAGAATTTGTGATTCTTCCAATTTTTCTTTCTTTTCTTCTTCTTCTTCTCCAGTCCCTCCTACCACTTGACTGGAACACAATTATTGACTGTAACAACCAAACCACATGTTATCACTAAAACAACCAATCAAAGAAAAGTAAAAGGTTCTTTTCAAAAACATTAGCATTTAATTTGCTTTTTGAGATTTACTTTACACATGGCCAACATTGATTGTGACATACTCTGCTTAGTGGAACCATACATCTTAATTCGCCATTGTTTCCTCAAAATAACAATAATATTAATAATAATAATAAATCGCCATTGCTAGAGAAAGATCATACAATACAAGTCAAACATTGAACTGTGTTTACCCATGGAATACTGATAAATTCCAAAATGCTATTATAATTTATTTGAATTCATTAAGTTATAAATGTTGAAATTTATATATAATTTTTGGGAGTGATAATTTTTAATTATATATAAATTTATTTAATATTTAATATTTATATTTTAATAATTAGACCAAGACTACAATATAAAAAAATAGAATTAAAGACTAGATAAAATTAAAATTGTAATATAAATTATGATATAATTGAGCATAAGTTTCGATATCATTTTATAAAATATTAAAAAATTATAAAGAAAAATTTTTATAAATTAATATAATTGAAACATATTAATTAAAAAAATATTAATTAATTAAATATTAATTTAACCTATTAATTCAAATTAAAACGATAAAAAATTATTAATTTATTAAACACTAATTTATAAATATTTTCTTATATAATATATAATATTAAGAGTGTTAACTCTAAAAATTAATTTATTAAAATTGAAATAATTAATTACATATAAATATATTTTATATTTAATCCACTCGAGATTTAATCTTTTTATAGTAAGATTATTGATTACTATTATAATTTTGATATTTATTTTAAAAAATCACATTAATGATATATTTTTTTTTTCTTTCTTTCGCTCTATTCGGGAAATTCTTACCTCTCGCCTAAATGAGTCTACTTGCTATCCTAAGTGGAGCTCATTTTGAAAACCATACAAGCAAAAATTTACACTTCCATAAACTTCAACTTGAAGAATTTACTCACCACCATTTATTATATTACTTTACAGTATATATTAAGATTCAAAAATCTGGGGATGATTATCACCTCTACCCTCAAGGATCCAGCACTGTAGATGTGTTTTAAGAAAGCTAACATTCGTATAAATTGAATGAATGTTTAATAATGCAATATGCTCAATAAATGGAAATTGAGATTCATTAATTTTTCTTGTTATGTATATCAACGGTAATTCTGGGTCTACTTCAATGGCGTCATTTTTATAAATATAACCCAAAACGCGGTTACTAAGAAAATTTGTCTGCAACTTCCACCAACTTTCTCTATCTTCTCAGTTACGCGTCTGATTACCGTGTTTTTCTTTATTTTTCTCCAATAATAAATAACACTAAACTATATTTATGTTTAAATTTTTTTCTTAATTAATTTGTTATTATCCATTTAATTTATACTGCTCACGTACTTTTCAATCATTATATGACGCGGTTTAATTCGTTACTTAGAATTTCAAGATTTCAACTGTTTTTTTTTATTTACTTATTTAACTTAATTCTGTTTTTCTTATAGTACTAATCAAGTTTCAGTTGATAACTTCTATGTTCTTGATTTTTGGTACTTTGGAGCATCCAAATTTGTTTATAATTTACAAGAAAAATTTAATTCCCTTTCGGGGTTTCTTGTTTTTATTTAGCTTTAATATGATTATTGATTCTTGACTTTTTGTGTCTTTATAGCGCGTCGATTTTTAGAGTTTTTTGAGTTAAACTGAAACTTCTATGTACCTTCTTTCATTCTTAAAAAGTCTATTTTAAAATTGGCGTTATTTATACCCATATATATACTAAGGTTTTTAAGTGTTTGGTTCAATCTGTTATATCACTCGAACAAAAAGAAAAATTGTAAGTTCTCAAGTGCATTTCTTTTTGTTTCAAGTCTTGTAATGACGCCAAAGAGAGCTTTTCATGAAGATTATGAGTTTGGGACTGAAGCCTCAGCTCAAGAATCTAAGCGGTCTAAGACGTTTGTGCTTAACTAAGCTTTAATTAAGTGTAATTATAACTGGTTTTCAAGTTATTCAAGTTTTTTTTTAATTTGTTTTGTTTTGTTTCTTTTTCTTGGGCAGTTCCATTAGAGATATTCTTGGAATGTTTTCTGTGGAGGATACGGTGGCTAAGATGGAACCTTTGATTCGACGAGTGGTAATTTTATATTCATTTTCTTTTTTAATTAAAGAATGAATGGTTTTCAATTTTTTTCAGTTTAAGCAATAATTAATTAGCTTCCATTTGATAATCTTGTTTTAGCTTCAATTTTAAAATGGCAACTGGATTATTATTTTGCAAATTATTTAACAGCTTTTGCAAATTTCAACAGTATTTTCTGAACTTAGTTTTTCTGCTACTTTTGTTGTTGATATTAAGGTGAGAGAGGAGGTGGAAAGGACTGTTCTACGCGTCCTTCAACCATCCTTCAAGTGAGTTTTCGGTGTTTCCTATATACTTGAGTTTGAAAATTTATAAGCGAACAGTAATATTTATTTTTTATTCAATTTTTTGGCGTAGACCCTCTTTTAATCAGCCTGAGGCATCAGCAGTTAGAGGCTTCCTGTTGCAGTTTGTTAACAAACCTCCCAATACTTTATTTACTGGCAGCAAGATAGAAACTGAGGAGGGCACTCCTATCAGAATTGAATTGTTGCATGCTAACAGCAAAACCATAATCAGTTCTGGTTTTCTTTCTTCTATGAAGATTGAGATTCTTGTACTTGATGGTGATTTTGGTTCTGATGATAAAGAAGATTGGAGTGAAAATGAATTTAATTCTAGTATTATACGCGAAAGAGAGGGAAGAAGGCCCTTGGTTACTGGGGGAGATTTGAATGTTACATTAAGAGCTGGTGTTGGTTTCATAAGCGATGTTGTTTTCACTGACAATTCTAGTTGGCAAAGAAGTAGAAAATTTCGATTGGGTGCTAGACCTGTGCCAAAAACTTGTGGTGAAGCAAGGATAAGGGAAGCTAGGAGTGAAGCTTTTGTTGTAAAGGATCATCGCGGAGAGTGTAAGTTCATAACTTAATTTTCTGTTGGGCTAATTAATAGTCATGCAATATTATCAGCTTTTTGCAACATTGGAAATTAAAAGATTAATTCTTGTCGTCTTAATTCAGTGTACAAGAAACATTACCCTCCACGCCTCAACGATGAAGTATGGCGATTGGAAAGAATAGCAAAAGATGGTGCCTCTCACAAGAAGTTGGCTGAGAGGGGAATTGACACTGTGGGAAAGTTTCTGCAGTATTATGCAATTAATCCATCTGAACTACAGAATGTAAGAGAATATCCCTTGCTGTTTTTTTCCTCTTTTCTTTAATTTTCCTATGTCAATTATAGTAGTTCCCTTAGATTTTCTTAATAAAATACATCAATATTTCTCTGTGGGATCGCAGGTCCTTGGAGGTGGAATCTCAAAAAAGATATGGGATACAATCATAGAGCATGCAAGCTCTTGTGTTCTGGATGATATGTTTTACACTTACTATGAAGCTGGACAACATTTTGGTCTGCTTTTCAATTCTGTGTACAAAGTTATACGAGTAACATTTGATGGCCAGATCTTTGAGCCTCTAGATAAATTAGCTCCTCATCAAAAGGTAAAGTACCTAAAAAATCAGAGTTCGCATTAATAAAAACATTTTATATCTATAAAAGTGTCTTAAGTTATAATTGTTTGCCTATTTTATCTGATTAATCTGATCAACTTCTCTACTCAATTTTTTAGGCCCTGGTGGAAAATTTAAAGCGACAAGCTTATGCAAATGTGAATAGCCTCGTCCCAACCGATGGTCGTGCCATTTTTGGATCTTCGGGGCCATTAGCATGCCTACAAACAGAGTCATTCAATCCAAATCTCAGTCTGCAGCAACTTGAATTTGCAGAGCCAGGTATATCAGCAACAAATATAAAATTCAGTTCCATTATCCAATTCTGAAGTGCAAAACAAGGTGTAATTGGTGTTTTTGAGTTCGTTCTTTGCTTTTTTAGCTGATACACATGTTTTGTGCAGAGCAACAAGAACTGATGCTAGATTTCAACACCACAGAGAGTGGCAATCAGTTAGTTTCTTTAGGACAGAATACTCATCCAATGCAAGTGTTACCTTCAATGCTAAGGAACAGTTTCAAGTTTGGGGATATATTTTCGCTCCCCTATGCCGGAGAAAACAGTTGCTCTACAAGTTTATCACAATGGCCATTAGTGACAAGTAGTCAACTAACTCCTGAAGACACTACTCAGGCTCAAACATCAACCTGGTCTGCCTCTAATACTTTTATCTTCAGTTCAGGAAATGAAGGAGATATAGGTATATTTTCTTCTCACCCAAGATATGGTGTACATATGTCAAGAATTGCAAAACCTAAAGCAGGGTGGTGCAAACTACGAGCAGCAGTTAAATTGCACTCTGTTAGGCGTGACATTGCTGCAAAAAGAATGTGGCAAAGCGAGGTACCTGTACGTAGATTACTAGGTGTTTAGGAATAAAAATGCATCTCAAGGTTTAGGAGGTAAGGTCTCCTAGATACATGAGAGTTAGTTGAATTGATTTTTAATCAGCTTTTCCTTTGTTTTCTTGCAAATCTTTGCTTTATTTTCCTTTCTTGTTTCAAAGTGCAGAAAAGGGTCCTTGTTTTAGCTAAGATTTGTCTATTATGTATTTGTTGTAATCTTTTTTTCCTTAGCTTTCCTGTACCAAATTGTCTAAAGGATCAAAGCTATGATCCTTTTTCAAAAATGTTAGTTTCATAATGTTTAGATTAAATTAATAATACGTTTGATTAGCAAAATTAGACAAAAGAAAAAAGGAACGGTCACTTTTGTGTTATTTTACATTAAAATTTCAATAAAATACAGAAATAGTTATTCCATATTTAAGGTTTAAATCAAGTTTTTAAAAATCCTAATTTTGGGGGCTTTAACTATCAAATTAACGGAAATTTTTTTTGCTTTGAATGCACACATCAATATAATAAAATATAAATATAAATAATTAAAAATGATATTGACATCTTTTTATTAAATAATAAAAGATAAAAAAAATTATATTAATTAAAATATTTTATTATTTATTAATTTAATGGATGAAATAAGTATATACACCAAAAGGAGTTTTCTATAATTAACAAAGAAACTAATGATAATATATTATCACTAATTTTTTTTAGTGTTAATGGTTATTATATTCTTTCAACAGAAAATTATTGGATGCAAATAGAAATAGTACACGTCCTCTCATAATTACAAAAGTACACTATTTTTTTTTTTTATATATATTGCATTGAATAATTTCTTCTATGAGGTCTATATATTTTGTTGAAAACTATTAAATATCATCAACACAACAACACTTTATTTAATCATTGCATTTAATCTGTAATTATGTTCAGAGAATTTGATAATCTCTAAAATCTAGTGATTACGAACTTCTCCTAATAATAAAAGAGACTAAAATGTAAGCCATCCACATGAATCGGGGATTTGATTCCACGTGAGAATAAATAAATAATTTTTTTAGAATATTCTAGAATTTCGGTATTTAGAGTTGGATTAGTTGATTGGATGAAGTGATCAAGTAGTATCTTTATCCTCTCCATATTCTCATCTTACTAGTCAAATTACCATAATAATTAATCCATTATGGAAAAAATATTTCATTAATTTGTGTTTATCTAAATATATTAGCAAGATGCCTTCTTTTTTTTTTTCCATAATTGGCATAGAAAAAATATTTGAAAGCCTGAGATGATTTAAACGAATTCTTCAACTATAACAATATTTTGTTACGATAAGCAACTAGAAAGTGTTCGTTTAAAATAAAATTTAAAGAAATTTTAAGTTAATTAGATTTTTAAAAAGAATTCTAAACTCGATGATTATACACGATGAATAATTATTTTTTAAATAATTTATTAAAAATAAACGTTAAAATTTAAATTTTTTTAATAAAATTAATATTAAAAAATAATAATTAATTAATTATGTATTATAAAACTTCCCTTATTTTCCTTTTCTATATTATAATAAAGTTATAATATTAGGAATAAAAGAAATAGAAATAAATTTTAGATTTTAATATTATATTTTAGGCAAAACATATTGTTTTATAAATATATTTTAATATATTATATTTTAATATTTATTAACAATTGTTAAATCCTTTCAAAAAAAAAATGTTAAATTATTATTATTATTATTTAGCTCTTATATTTAAATTTAAGCCTGCGAAGTGTTTATTCAGTGGCGCCATGGCCAGGTGATGCGAGAATAATGGTAGAAGTGGTAATTAACTGAAACTTGAGTGTATATTAATCAAATACTAAAGAAAATATCTACGTCCCCAAAAAATTCATGAGGCCGAAATCTCTCGAAGTTTCCGCCTACATGTATATGCACTCCTCTTCTCAAAAAGCCGCATTAGATATTTTCTGATTCTTTATGTCTCTAAAGCCCCAAAACCACCACTGCCCCCGCCTCCGCCTCCCTTGATTGTCACGCACAGTAATAGAGCAACAACCGTCCGTTACAGGGAAACTCGTTTGCCGGTGCCTCGCTATTGCTATGTGTATCTCATTGTATATAGAGATCAATTTTGTTTAATTGAGAGTTAATTGGTTGGGGTTTTCTGGTGGAGATTTTGAATACTGTGGTTTTGGTAGTGGATTAGAAATGGATCGGGAAGGAGGATCCAACGGCGGATCTTGCTACTACTCTGTTCTCGGGATTCGCAGGGATGCCTCCTCCTCTGATATTCGCACTGCTTATCGCAAACTCGCCATGGTAGTCATATTTTAAGTTTATTTTCTTTCTGAATGTGTGGGTTTTGTGATTAATTAAGTAAAATATTGGTGTTCTTTTGATTTATTTTTATTTTTCTTTTATTAACAAAATTACGGTTTTATTGAAGAAATGGCACCCAGACAAGTGGGCCCGGAATCCAGGGGTGGCCGGAGAGACGAAACGGCGGTTTCAGCAAATCCAGGAAGCTTACACCGGTAACTTTAGCATTTCCCCTTCTAAAAATATCTTAACGTTCAATATTTCGCCGTTTCGTCTTATGCGCATGCAAGCTAACTGCCGTTAACTATCCGTTTGATTTTACAGTTTTATCTGACCAAGCTAAGAGGTCAATGTACGACGCTGGGTTTTATGATCCTCTAGAAGAAGAAGACGAAGTTCGTATAAATATCTTCTTTTTTATTTTGCCAAGGATGATCCTAGCTAAACGATGTTGTTTCTTGATACCCTTGCCTGGGGAAAGGAACGGCATCGTTTAACGTTTGTTACATGGCTGCCTTGGCAAAATGCACTTCCCTTTTTGTCTTGCGCATTTGATTCTTCCAAGGCATGGTTCTTGCGTAAATGATTGCCTTGGCAAATGGCAAGTGTTATCTTTATTTATTTTAATTACATATATGATCCCTAAAATTTGTAAAATTATGAAGCAGGACTTCTGCGACTTTATGCAAGAAATGATTTCCATGATGAACAATGGGAAAGACGAGGTATATATTGTTATTTAACTAAATAATTTATTTATTTTATATTAAAGGGCATAATAGTAATTGCAAATCCGTCGGCTGAATTATTTAGGGAGATAGCTTTGAAGATCTTCAAAGGATGTTCGTGGAAATGGTCGGTGGAGATGGTGTGGTTTTTGACCTCAGTGAAAATCCAACGGATACGAAGTAGGCACGCTCAAATGCATCAAAAGGTAATGCTGTAGGAAAGCGCGGCGCTTCTCGTTGTTGATGCAATGTACTGAATCAAATACATTTAAAGTGGAGCCCATTGTAATATTGTACTCTTTGTTCCCTAATTTTCTAAGGTGTCTAATTATTGGGTTAGGTTAGATAACGTATTAGTATGGTGCTTTAGGCTTCTTGCTATTATCATTATTATTATATGAGGACTTTATGAAAGGTTTATAACCTATGACTTGTTGAGAGAATAAAAATTTGTTCGTGCTTTTTTGGGCTTCATAGAAAGACGCATGGTTGAGTACCCAATAGAAAATCAATTGTTAGATTAAAAAATAAAAATTTACTTTATATTTTGGAAACAACTACATTTCTATATTTGATCATTGTCAAATATATATATATTATTTGATAAGCAATACGGAAAGGATAAACAAATATCTCGATTATTTTCATTGTAAAAATAAAAATAATTGTAAAATTTAATTTAGTTGTTGGGTGGAGTTATTATTTTTTCATTTATTGGATAAGACATACAAACATATTGTCTTAATTATTTTAAAATAAATATTTTAATTATAAAATAGATAAATATTCATAAATTTTTTATAATTATTTTAATTTTTTAATTAAATATAATTATTTTATTATTATTTTAATATATGTTTTTAATTAAATATAATTATCCTTTTATTTTTTAAAATATAATAAATATTTTATTTTTCTAAATTTATATTAATTATATAAAATGAAATTTATGAGAATATTATTATTATAATATTAAAATAAAATATAATTTAAATTATAAAATAAAATAATTAAAAAAAATTAAAAAAAAAATTAAAATATTTATTTTAGGTAATATAATATGAATGATGGTGGGTCACACTGATCGGTACTAGGTGTGACTTGTGGGATTGCCCTTCTTGGGTCTGTCAGTAGTGGGTGATAGAGGCTTCTTGTAAGTTGTACCTTAATAATTTGAGTCTATTTTGCTCTAAGTATTTTGTGATTTTAACAATTTGTCAAATTTTTTATATTATTTTTTCAAAATATTATATAAAATGTAAATATTAATTACATATCAAATTAATCAATATTATAAATTAAAATAAATAAAAAATAAAATTTAACAAATTAAATATTTTAATTAAATATTTTTCAAATTAATCAAAGATCGTTGCAATTAAAGAACTAAATATTTTGAAACATTTAATTCCATAGATTAATACAATAATTCTTTATATATATATATATATATATATTAAGGTTTAAATATATATTAAGGTTTAAAATGAAAAATTTGATAACTTTTTATAAATTTATGTATTTTATTTTTTTCTTATCAATTAAAAATAACTATTACATTACATATATACAGTTGAGAATCTTACTTCTCAATTTTAAAAGGGCAAAAATAATTTTTCTATTAAAAAATAAAAAATTTTTAAAAAAATATATTTTAATTAGTAATAAAATATATTTTATATATTAAAAATAAATATTTATAATTTAAATGAAACAATAATATCAAAATAAAATTATATTCATCTACATATCTACTAACATTAGACATTTTAAATTGTTGGTTAATATTTTTTTCTCGATAATAAAATTAGTATTAAAATATTTTGTTATGTCTTTCTTAATACATACAAGTGATTAATGCATTGTTAAGAGACCTTTTATCTTACTTTATAATTTTATTTTAGTAATTTTCATAATAAAAAATACATATAAAATTAGTATAATTTGAATCAATCTATTAATGATATGATATATATTTGACTTTAAAAAATTTGATGCAAATATAAAATTATTGATATATTTCACAAATTCAAATTTTGATCAATACTAAATTTGAATAATTATAACTTAACTTTTAAATATAAAACCTTTTATTCAGAGAAATCACTTAAATCAAATTTCTTTGCAAGTAAATATTTTCAAAATATTAAATTCCTTTTAATTATATATAAAATTTAAACACGTGCTAAAAAAATAATGTTCATTCAATTTTAAGAGTTTTCATTCCTTATATTCAAAGCCATTAAGTTTTTAACTTTCTTCAAGGTCGACCTAAGTACCTAACAAAACTTTACCTTTCTTTTTTTTTACTAAGATTTATTTATTTTTATTTATACAAAATCTTTTTTATTTTTATTTGTATGGCCTTTGATCCAAGAGCAACATATGGCTGTGGAGATTGGTTTGCAGAGTTTTAGGTTTGAGGGAGGGGATGATGCCGTTTTAATAGCACTTTTTTATTTAGAATTTTAATTTTCTTCTTTTAGCTAGCCTACACAAAGAGAACTTTTTAGGGTAATTATATATAAATATATATATATTTCATCAATTTCACAATAATCATATTAATTACAAAATATATAATTATTAAGAAAAATAATTTTAATTTTTTAATTTATCTATTACTTAATCTCCCTTGACCTTTTAAATATTTAATATTTTATACCTTTTAATTAATTTATATATTTTTAACATATTTTTTTTATGAGAATATTATAAAATTATAAAGTTAAAATAAAATATAGTTTAGATTATAAAATGCGATAACTAAATTCGAACATATAAAAAAAAATTATGATATTTATTTAGAAACAAAGATAATACTAAATTTTGGGATAATTTATAATATAATCACTAAAATTTGATTTTTATATGGATAGATATCTAAATTTTTATTTTTTAATTAAATATTACATGAAAATTTGTTTGAAGTACCATGTGACGCAGCACACCATCTCAAAACTATATCAAATTTTAGCAACTACATTTTAAAAATTTTTAAAATTTAGTGATTTTTAGAATTATTTATATTTTATATTTTTTAATTATTTTAATTTTTTTTTTCATTTAAAGTATTTTTTTCAATTATTTTCACTAATATTTTATTATTTATTATTTATATTTTTTTATCAAAATATTATTTTAAATCTTTTAAGTAAAATAAATATTATTATAATTTAAATTTTATTTAATTTTCATAAATTTAGATAATAATTTTTTTTGAAAATCAATTTATGAATTCAAAATTATTGGTTATTTTTTCATTTAAAATATTTTTTATTTTTTAAATAAAAATATTTTTTTTAATTTGAATTTAAAAAATAAAAAATTATATTAACACGTTAAAATTTAAATAAGTTATCTATTAATTCAAATATAAGAGTATTTAATATATTTTAAATTTTAATTATTAAATTGTTACCATATATACAAAAATTTATATAAATTATTCAACTCATATAATAGATGCAAAAGTCATTAATCTATATGAATGGTATCTTATAATTTTCATTTTGTTCAAATTAATATAATTAAAAGTATATTATGATAAAGAAGAATTAAAAAATATATTTTGATAAAAAAGAAGTACAATTAGTAATCCCTAATAAAATGCAATTATTAGACTTTTCTTTTTTAATTATTTTTCATGTATAGAAATATTATTGCCTTTAAAAATAAAATTCTACTATTTTTAAAAATTTATCATAACATGAATATATTATATTTTTATTAAGACCTGATAAGAAATTTATCAATTTGCATGAAAATGTTGATGGAAGTTTTGATTTAATTTATTTTTCTTTCTTCTCCTCCGTCCTTATATTTTCTCTCTTAATTTTTTACAACTAAAAATATTTTTTTGTAATATATAAAATTAAAGATATTCATAACTTTCTATAATTAATTTAAAAAAATTAAAATCAATTATCTTCTTTATATATTTAAGAAAAGGGAAATTTTTTTATATTAAATTAAAAATTAAATTTAGTTATAATAATTTCATTAAACCTTTTTTTTTCAATTTAACTAAATTCATTTTAAGAATAGTTTTTATATGTTTTAAACAACAAATTTTTTGTTTTACATTTGACAAATAATTTTTTTTAAAAAAAAGAACGACGTCGTTGGGCTGTTAGTGAAACTGCCAGAGCAGGTCCCACCATTTCCAAAAGTCGCTTTTTTCCCACACCTTCAAATTCAAACTAAATGGCACATTCAGTAATAAACGTTCGATCCATGCCCACTTTTATAATAAACCCTACCCTCTAAAGCGTCCTATATATAAACCTCTGCAACTCGTTCTCTCGAAATCAAATTATCAAAACCCTCATAGCTCCATTTCCTGTGCAAAGCCCCTAATTATACTTTTTATCTCTCTGTTTAAATAGACTTTTATTAGATCCTCCGATCAATCAATTTTGTCCAATAAAGGAAGCTAGTAACGATGTCGTTGAGACCAAGCGCGAGGACAGAGGTCCGCAGGAACAGGTACAAGGTGGCGGTGGATGCCGAAGAAGGACGCCGCAGACGAGAAGATAACATGGTGGAGATCCGGAAGAATCGTCGGGAGGAAAGCTTGCAGAAGAAGCGGCGTGAGGGACTCCAATCCCAGCCGATGCCAGCTTCTATTCATTCCTCTGCCGTAGAGAAGAAGGTCAGTTTTGTAATTTCATTTCTCTAAGTAATTGGTAATACGAATTCATTTGTGCTTTAATTTGCCTCCTTTTTTCGAGCTTCATATTTGAGTATCGTTCTTTTGGTTATGTTGTTGAGATTTTAGTTCAAGTGAGGTTTCTTTGAAAATGATTCTTCTGTGTTTTGGCTTAGCAAGCATGTATTCTGCTGTACGTTTAAATTATCAATAGATGTGTAGAGATAGGCCTTATTGCCTCGGATAGGTCTTTTTGAGCCATTAACTAGTGATTTTATTATTCTTAATGATGTTTTGTGATTAATTAAAGTTTCCTTTCGGCCTTGTTTTTGCTTATTTCATTTGTTAGGTATTTTGATTGGTTTTTGATTATTCATTGTTCATGATGTATCTAGCTTATTATTCTTTATTATCTAGGGAATCTTAGTTCTGTTTATTTTGCTTGAAATTGTTTTTGATATGGCGGATAATCACTGTCCATGGATGGCCGCTTAAAGTAATATGGTTGTATTTGTGAATTTGAAGTGAATAGTTTTGTTTAAATTTTAGCTGGCAACTCAATTTGGGAACCAAAAGATGCTCAAGCAGGTTGCCACTGTTGTTGTATACGAAGCAGAGCATACAGTATTTTGCTTCATTACATTAGATTGGTGCTGCATATTTTGATTGAGTCAAGTTTTGCAAGTATCTTTTTGCTTGCCTGTTGATGGCCTTTTGCTTACCCAAACTGTTGACTTACCTATCTTTCTCTATTCAAAGTAATATATTATTTATTATCGTTGGAATGATGGTATTGAGCAATGGGAATTGTTTTGGTATTTGCCTTTTGCTTTGTGACAATTTGAATGTTTGTGGTGAACATTGAGTGCAGTTGGAGCATCTACCATCAATGGTTGCAGGTGTTTGGTCTGATGATAGCAATTTGCAGCTTGAGGCAACCACTCAATTCAGGAAATTGCTCTCGATTGGTGAGAAACCAGGTCCTTTAAATTTGTATTGTGATTTATGTAATTTCTTTTGTTAGTATAACAAAGTTTGCATATGAATTTTTTTCCATTACCAGAGCGCAGCCCTCCAATTGAAGAAGTCATACAGGCTGGTGTTGTGCCTCGCTTTGTCGAGTTTCTTATGAGGGAGGACTTTCCTCAGCTTCAGGTCTGCTAGATGCCTTTATTTATCCTTTTCTTCTCCAATTATTTTGAGGTTATAACTTGAGAATTCTTATTGGCTCAAAATTCTTGTAGTTTGAGGCAGCTTGGGCTCTCACAAACATTGCTTCTGGGACATCTGAGAATACAAAGGTGGTAATTGATCATGGAGCTGTCCCCATATTTGTAAAGCTTCTTGGTTCTCCCAGTGATGATGTTCGTGAGCAGGTACGAATGGAGAACATGAATGACCAATGTTTTAGCCTTCCCCATTGCATTATTTTTCTTAGGCTTGTCCTTCGTAATGTAGTGAGGTGTTTGAGTAGCTATTGAATTTTAGCAATTGTGAGCTGATGCAGTTCATGATAACTTAACCAAATTCCTTTGTATTTATCTGAATGTGCAGGCTGTATGGGCATTGGGTAATGTTGCTGGTGATTCTCCTAAATGCCGTGATCTTGTCCTTGGCAATGGTGCTCTGCTTCCTTTACTGGCACAGTTGAATGAGCATGCTAAACTTTCTATGCTAAGAAATGCTACATGGACACTCTCAAACTTTTGCCGAGGCAAGCCACAGCCACCTTTTGACCAGGTTTGTTCAGTTGCTCATGTATTGCTATCTGTTATCAGTGGATAATGCTTTTTCCCATAATGATAATTCTTGAGTTGGGTTTGCAGTTCAGCTTTCTTATTGTCGTGTCTTGTCTATGACATGCTACTTTTGTGTTGCGATTCTTTTTTTGTGATATTTTACTGGACAGGTTAAGCCTGCACTTCCAGCCCTTGCCCGTCTAATTCATTCTAATGATGAGGAAGTCTTGACTGATGCATGTTGGGCTCTCTCATATCTTTCTGATGGTACCAATGATAAAATTCAAGCTGTTATTGAAGCTGGAGTATGTCCTCGGCTAGTCGAGCTTTTACTGTGGGTGTTAGATTCTCTTACAACAAGCTTTTCTTGTCTTGGTTGTGGGGTTCATGATTTCTATTGTTTGTTGTGCACCTGAAGTCTGATTGATTGTTATATTTGTCAGGCACCCATCTCCATCAGTTCTCATTCCGGCACTTCGCACTGTTGGGAATATTGTTACTGGTGATGATATGCAGACCCAGGTACAACTTCCTATATAATCATATCTTTATCTCATGGGCATGCATAAGTCATATTTATCTCTGGTGCATGCATGTATCTCCTTAGGTTACCCTAGAAAAGTTCATTTCATAAATCACAAGACACTGAAATGAACCCTGGAATTGTTCTTGCATTTTCCTTTTTGCAAGGGAAGTTAAAGATCTAAGCCAATTTGCTTGAAACTGAAACAAGGATCAGTACATCAATTAATGTAAATTGTTTTCCAATCTGAAGTTTTGCCAATGAATTCTGAACTTTCAGACCCTAGCTATCAAGGTAGAGATGGAGGTATAGCTTACAATATAATATCGTTCTCTTAATGGCTTGTTGGTTTGTTTGTGAACCAGAAGGATGTGGCCCTCTAAAGTGGCTATACCTATTTTTGGTTTTGCAGAGCTTAATGGCTAGTTTGTTTGTTTGTTATTTTCCTTTTATATGTTTGGGCTAAGAAAGAACCAATATCCAATGTGAACTTTGCTTGGTGTGGATACATGCCGTATTTGCTTGTTCTCTTGTACTAATGTGGTATTCTCCCTTCTAGTGTATCATCAATCATCAAGCACTGCCATGCCTTCTAAATTTGTTGACAAATAATTATAAAAAAAGTATCAAGAAGGAGGCTTGTTGGACTATATCTAATATAACAGCTGGCAACAAAGAGCAGATTCAGGTAACTATAGGTCCTTGTTGGTTGTTTTGATTTTATGGCATGATTCATCATAATTTCTTATTTATGAATCATCCAGGCTGTAATTGAGGCAAATATTATTGGTCCATTGGTTCTTCTACTCCAAAATGCTGAGTTTGACATTAAGAAGGAGGCTGCCTGGGCAATCTCAAATGCTACATCTGGTGGTACTCATGAACAAATTAAGTAAGAAAATGGAATTTTATTTCTTATCTCTATATGAAAAATTAGGTTAGGTTATATCAGTATATTAACATTAAGCTGTTAATTCTTCGTGTGCACCGAGTGCAGGTACCTTGTTAGCCAAGGTTGTATCAGGCCCTTATGTGACCTTCTCATCTGCCCCGATCCGAGGATTGTGACAGTTTGTTTAGAAGGTCTTGAAAACATCTTGAAGGTGGGAGAAGCTGACAAGAATTTAGGCAACAATGGAGGCATAAATCTATATGCACAAATGATTGATGATGCAGAGGGGTTGGAGAAAATTGAGCATCTACAATCTCACGATAACACAGAGATTTACGAGAAGGCTGTTAAGATTCTTGAGACATATTGGTTGGAGGAGGAGGATGAAACGATGCCGCCAGGAGATGCTTCCCAATCTGGATTCCAATTTGGGGGTAGTGAGATGCCTTCCGTTCCTTCTGGTGGATTTAATTTCAGCTAAACGTATGTATTACGTTGAATTCTGATTTTCCTACTGTATTTTAGTATCGCAGGGTGACCTCGTGTGGACAATTTTTTGTTTGCATTGTTACATGGTTTACATTCTTGCAGTTCATCATGTGCAGGAGTTATCAATGGTTCTCTATTGAAGTCCTCGTGGAATGTGGCAGGACAGTTGTCAGCTTTAGGTGAAGTGTCTTGGTGTCGTGTTTGGGTCTAGTGGTCTAGTCTAAGGTGTGGTTGAAAGTTGCTGGACTAGTTCGGGTTCACTATGGTGAGTAATATGGTGCGGAGAAAAATTTTGGATTTGGTCAAATGATGAAGATGAGTTTTCCCTATTATAACCTGAGAAAACAATGCCCATCTTTCTAGGGGTGGCGGTTCTTGGAGGTTGGGCGTTTTATAGAAGAGACATGGAGTCTTTTTGAATGCATCTGTTGTCCTAGTTAGTAGCATTTTTGCGTTGCGCTTTCCACAGTTCGTCTGTTTTGGCACTTACAAAATCCCTTCTAGTGGCCTGCTTGTACTTACTAGGAATATTGCAATTATATATATTTTTTCACGCAAGTGTCGGCTGCAGTTATCTTTCTTTTCTATATTTGACATATTACTTAAAATCTCGAATTCTTGATCTGTTTTGCATGGTATATATGGTTTGTCGTGTGAAATGTCAAATTATATTCAAGGGAAAAAGTAGAGTTGCTATTTTTTTTTTGCATTCCTCCAATCCTCTCTTTTTTTGACCTACATTTTTTCGACTCAAATTGACTGGGCAGATGAGCTTGTTTGTTGCTGCCTCTCTTATATTTTGTTATGATAAAGATTGATTGCTATTATTTTATCTCAAACCAAGCATGCATGTCGACAATATGCAAGTGCTTTTTTAACTGGCAAGCTTGATATGCTTAGGTGGTTTACTGTTGTGTTCTGTCGTTTTGCTATATGCTTAAGCCTGGGATTACCTGCACTAATAAATATAATGCTAAATCTTTTATCCTGTTGGGGTTTTGCTTTTGATTTTAGATATATCTTTGTTGGTAAAATGCACGGGCTAAAATCATATGCTATTTAGCATGTTGATTTCAATTTGTTAAATGAATGTGCTTGTTGTATCAAGGAAAAAGTGAAACAAAATTTTATTCCGTGGACGGTCAATCAACTTAATTAATTGATAAATGAGAATGGTATGGTGGTGATGAATGCTTGCATTAGAAGAAAAAACTATTGTTATCGCCTAAGTAGGTTGAGAGTGGAGTCAAGTGAAGCCAAGATTTCAACGGACATATTTTCCATAGCTCTGGTGAATCAAATTCGATTTTTTTTTTTTTTAAAATCAGGGGAGGGAAGTCGTATATATATATATATATATATATATATATATATATATATATATATATATATATATTTTAAATGTGTGTTTTTGTCTATATGTGAAAAAAAAATTTTAAAAAAAA
>CANXYC010703102.1:0-31156 GCA_948193065.1 Aleurites moluccanus
AGAGAAAGCCCAACCTAGAGGTGTTTCTCTTTTGTTTCTCGGGATCGCTATAATAGTGAGTTGCCAACTTCTGCCTAACTTTTTGGGTGTCCCAACCATATCTAAGTACATTATCCTTTTTTTTTTTTTTATTTTTTAAAAAAACAATTAAACCCCCCCCCCCCCCCCCCCACCCCAAAAGTGGTCAAAGGGACTTTCATGCTCTTATTCCACAAGTTAAAAGAAGTAAGCTGGATGAGAGGTTTGAAATTGGGATATTTATTGGTTATGGTACAAATGTGAAGGGTTATAAGTTGTATAATATAAAGACAAAAGAAATGTTTGTGGCTAGAAGTGTTAAATTTGATGAGCAAGCAATTTGGGATTGGAGCAAGGAGCATATTACACATGAACAATAGCCTTTGATTCAAGAAGACTTGTAGGGGCAAGATGAGGAAGATGCAAGTTCATATTCTAAATAAGAAGAGGGTGTGAGAGGCACAAGAACTCTAACAGACATCTATGCCAGAGCCAACCTTGCCTTAACAAATCCTATTTCATTTGAACAAATAGTTAGTTCATAGGCTTGGATGGAAGCAATGGAGGTTGAATTGCACATGATCCAAAAGAATCAAACTTGGAACTTGGTTGTCGAGCTTGAAAACAAGAATGTAATAGATGTGAAGTGAGTCTACAAGACCAAATTGAATGTTGAGGGGTCTGTTAACAAGCTTAAAGCTAGGCTTGTGGTTAAGGGCCATGCTCAAAAGTATGGTGTGGATTACCTAGACTCTTTTGCTCCAGTGGCAAGATTAGACACCATTAGGCTACTTATAGCATTGGCAGCTAAAAACTCATAGAAAATATTTCAGTTAGATGTCAAGTCAGCATTTCTGAATGGCTATTTGGAGGAAGAGTATATGTAAAGCAACCTGAGGGATTTCTAGTTCAAGGAATAGAAGATGATGCGTATCTACTGTCCAAGGCACTTTATGGCCTTAAACAGGCTCCAAAGGCATGGTATAGTAGAATTGATAACATCTGTTGAACTTGGGATTCAAAAAAAGCAATAGTGAAGCAATCTTGTATGTTAAAGGAAGGTTACAGGAGTTGTTGGTTGTCTCTATTTATGTTGATGATCTTTTAGTAATTGGTTCAAATAGTTTATCAATTGTGAAACTCAAAGAAGATTTGCAGCATATGTTTGAGATGACTGATTTGGGAGAAATGCATTATTTTCTTAGGATGAAGGTGTATCAGCAAGATAATGGAATATTTTTATGTCAAATAAGGTATGCTATAGAATTGTTAAAGAAATTTAGACTCTCCAAAGCCAAGTCAGTCACCACTCCACTACTTTTGAATGAAAAATTGTCCAAAGAAGATGGAACAAATAGAGTTGATGCAACTCAGTTCAAAAGTATGGTGAGATGCCTTCTATATCTCACAGCCACAAGGCCTAATATCATGTATCCAGCAAGTTTACTATCTAGGTTTATGCAATCCTAGCCAAATTCATCATGCTGCTGCCAAAAGGGTGCTGAGGTATATTGCAAGCACTATTGGTCTTGGAATTTGGTATGGAAAAAAAGAATATGCAAAGTTAAAGGGCTATACAGATAGTGACTGGGTTGGCTCATGTGATGATATGAAAAGCACCTTTGGATGTGTGTATGTTTTTTGTTCAAGCCTTATTCGTTGGAGTGAGCATGAAACTGTGGCTCAATCCATAGCTGAAGTAGAATATATTGTTGTGAATGGAGTAGTTAACCAAGCAATTTGGTTAAGAAATATTTTGAATGATTTAAATTTGAAGCTAAGTGAGCCAACTGAGATACTTTGTGATAACAAATCAGTTATTGCCATGGTAAAGAACCTTGTGTTTCATGGCAAATCTAAGCATATCAAGATTAAATATCATTTTGTAAGGAAGTTGAAAAAGATGGAGAAGTGGCTGATTTGATGACAAATAATTCAGAGGTTCAATTGGTTGATTTGATGATAAAAGCTCTAGCCAAATCAAGGTTAAAGAAGTTAATTAAGGATTTATCCATAATCAGCTTGAATGGCAAGAAAGAGTGTTAGTAAACGTGACATGTCTATACTGTTAAGTTAAAGATCAAGATTCAAGATTTGATTAGATTTTGTTTAAAATCTTTTTGTACTGCTCCTTGATTAGAGGATAAGGCCTAAGTATGACTTAACATATTTTTAGACTTAAGTTATATAAAAGCTGACAGTAGTTATTATAATTAGGTAAGTAATAATCTTATCTTAGTTGTATTTAACTATAACTCTTTGTTCAATGAAATATGTGCAGTTTTTTAATTCCATTGTTTTCTCTTCTTCTCTAAAATTCTCCACTATGTTGTCTGAAGGTTTATTGAATAACAAAATCGAACCAAACTTTCCTAAAATTGAACAAGCCAAATCAAAATTTTTAAAAATTGAACCAAACCAAATTTTAAATAGAATCAAACCAACCAAATCAAAATTTTTCAGATCAACCTGAATCAATATATTTATGTTCAATTATTAGATTATTTCAATTTTTAAATAAAATAAATATAAAGCTATTAAAAATATATATTTTTAAATAAATAAATAAATATAAATATAATATACATATATATTTTGATCGGTTCGGTTATTTTAATATTCTTTTGAAGAAAATCGAACTAAACTATACTGAATCAAAATTTCAAAAAAAATATCCGAATCGGATCAAATTTTGAATCGAACTGAACCGATCGAACTAGATTCAATTCGGTTCAATTTTCTATTTTCTCGATTTTTTTTCACCTCCTAAATACATATAGCTTTTGGGGCGTATATCAGATGGTTCAACCTCTTGAAGATGCGTATGCGTATGCGTATGACCACAATTTTCACTCTCATTTAAAGAGATATCAAAATTACTCATGTAGCTGCCAAATTAGTCATCATATGCCACATGATACAAGAGATTATTAGAATGCATATATTGAGTACAATGAAAATAATTTTTTTTAAATTTAGTCTTGGAATGAATGAAAATTATGGATTATTTTTCAAGAAATGAATTAAAAGAAATGATTGTTTGAATGAAATTTTATTTATTAAGCTAATTGTTTTATAAATAAATTATAATTTAATTCTTGAATTTTGATCTCAATAATGAAGTGATTCTTATATTTTAAGAAATATATAATTATAACTTTATATATTCACCCGTCAAACTATTTAGTCCTTCCGTCTAATTTTTCTATTAACTACATGTAAAAAAATAAAAATATCTCTTATTTGCACTTAAATTTTCCATTTTATCCAAATAAATTAAAAAAAAAACCTGAAAAAAAGATATGACTGAAGAATTTTCTTCAAATTGAAAATTGCAAATCAACCAAATTCAAATTGCAAATCTAACTCATCAAAAGCTTTAAACATTTATACATATTGCTATAGGACACCAATCGCGACTCTGAACCCGTTCAAACGCACCCCTTACCAAATCAAAAGCATATAAGACCGAAAAATGAAAAATTACCCTTAACAAATTCAGTCACGAGTGGCATATGAACATCCTCAAGAAATCAAATCATATATGCTCAGATCAACAAAATGCAAAACCAAGATCAAATTCACTGTCTTCATGCTTGTAGTAATGAATTTGGGTTCACAAGTCAAAAATTGCCGGCCGTCTTAACCACCTATGGCAGCCACGACCGAGACAGAGACCGCACTCGCAGCACCCATTCACCTGACCGCATCCGCTCACGGCATATTCGCTCCCCTAAACGCCATCGACCTCGATCACCCATTCAACTACTGTTTCACAGTTGTTTTGTTTTAAATTCCTATGTTTCCTTGCTTCAATTTTGCAGCAAGTTTGTTTATATGCATGGAAGTAAGCTTTCAATAAAGTAAATTGAATTTATTATTTATATATATACACATAATATTTAAGATAATTCTTATATAAAAAAATAACCCTCAAATCTTTTTTTTTCAACAAAAATAATCCTCCAATCTTTTGGGAAATATTTTTTCTTATAAATCTTAATAGAATTCTGAGTCACAATCCAAACATATAAAAATTTAGACTACTTATGCTTATATGCTAAATTATATAATAAGTTATTATATATATATTTTTCAGTAACATTAACATTAAGATCAACTTCTATATATGCTCCGGCAATGAAGATAAATTCAGAGTACTCGACTGAAAATCTCAGCTACTGTGAAAGTATCAGTTAGTCATTCGATCCATGGGTTTTTTTTTCTAATTAATTGATTTGTATTAATAATTAAACTGCATTATAATTTGATAATTATTCTTATGTATTTTAATTATATGTATGTAATTAATGTTGGAGAAACAATATGTATGTTTAATTATCTTTGTACATAATAAGATTATTAGTAGTAGGTGCTCGTCTGTCTTTGGTTTTTGCCAGTTTTGCTAATTCACTTTTTTTTTCTTTTGTTTCAGGTTAAGTACCAAGTCCTCCCTTATTTTTCACAGGCTTACAGGAAGACTCCAAAGATAATTTGCTCACTATGATTGACTCTAAGCTTATGAAAGCACAAATATCTTTAATTTCAAGTGTTGAGTTGGCATTAATTAATGAAGCAGTAAGCTGCACAAAGTGTCAAATAATAGAGAAACAAAATGGCAACTTTGAGTTGTGAAATTTATTGTAGTTTTTTTTTTTTTTTTTTTTGTTAATCTTTCTGTAATGATGGTACAGTCCAGATTGCTTAATTTCATAATTAAATGAAAAACATCAGAGAGAGACTTTATTCCCAAATTATGAATTATTGTATAGAAACAGTTGAAGAACTTGTAACAAGAATTCCAGCACCTAATTCATTTAACAAGAACTTGTAACAATTTAGAACTTGATTAACAATAAGAACTCGTAACTAGAACTTATTTCGTGTGTAACATCACAATTGCTAAGGTGGTAAACAAACAAAAATCTTAAATTAAAAGTTCACAAGATTTTGAAGAGTATGAAGGAACTTCATTCACAGAGAAGCTATAATTGATTGTTGACATATATTTCCAACAGAAATTTCAAATTCAGAAACTTCAGTATTACAATTGGAGACCTAATATGCAACAGAACTTAATGGAGATTTTTCTAATTGAGCAACCTCTTTCATTAACCCACTACCTATTCTGTTTCCAATTCAAAAAGTTCAAAACTTGTCATTTGCTCATAAACATTTTAATACATGGCAACCAGACAGAATTAAATCCTGAACCAACATTTACAGACTCCCCTTTTTAGCCTCCAAGTAAGAATTTCCAAATTGAATTCAATATTTAGAAATAGTTTGCATGAGGTGAGCCATTTACCAGAATTTTGATAGATAGACATTTCCAAACTTCCATCAATTTTGCTTTATTTCTTGAAGCATTTCGACAACCTTCTTCATTTTTGGGCGTTTAGCTGGTGTGCTGTCCGTGCACAGTAATGCCACCTTAAGAGCTGCTAACATTTCTCTTCTCCAACCAAAGGAAACTGTGCTGAGTTTTGCATCAAGTATCTGCTCTGGAGTCTCTGCTCTTGCTGGAGCTCCATGAACCCACTTCACCAAATCTACCCCTTCGCCAAAGTCCTCTTCAACTGGTAGTCGAGTTGTCAGGATCTCCAGCAATACTACCCCATAACTATAGACATTTCCAGGTGCTGTAACTTGCATTGTATATGCATATTCTGGATGGTGAACAAGAATAGAATAAAAATGAGAGAAAATGGATTTTCATTTAAATTTATTTTTAAGCCCCTATATTTGATGGATCACATAATGACTAGCTTAGTATTTTTGCAATAAAGACTACCTAATTGATTGGGAAGCAGTAGAAGATAGAGCAAGAAAAACTACCAGATCGCAAAATGATTAAAGGTTCAAACATCCGGGGAAAATAAATAATAGACACCTGTGGAGCTACTTGGTTTGGAATGATCAAGATTCAAACATATGGAATCAAAGTAACAAACCTGGTGGGATGTAACCAAAGGAACCTGCAACTGCACTTATACTTGCAGTGCCTTTGGATGGATCTAAGAGTTTTGATATCTCAATCTCCCCAACCAAAGGCCTGAAGTCAGCATCTAAAAGAACATTCCCTGAAGAAATGTCAAGGTGGATGATTGCCACATGATGAAGAAAAGCCAATCCTTCTGCTACTCCTATGGCGATGGACAGCCTTCTAGGCCAATCAGGTTCATAATCTGATTGCTTGCAAGACTCATGAACAAGTTGAGCTAAAGTCCCATTTGGTAAATAATGATGCAGCAAAAGAGCAACATCTTCATAAATTACATATCCAATTGGTTGCACTAGATTATCATGACAGAGCTTGCTTAGCCTTTCAAGCTCTCTTATCATCTTGTTCTGGTGATGAATAATAGTTCTGTCCATTGATTTCAGCCTCCTGACAGATAAAGTCATCCCAGAAGGCATGACTGCCTTGTAAACTGTGCTGAAAGTTCCACAAGTAAGCTTATTCGAATCCTTTAGAGTTGCTTTAACAACAGCATCTAGATCTATTGCTTGTCTGAGATTTTCAACAAAGACATGGCCTGCTATTATTGCTGGTCGATCATTGGCTCCATCATCAGCAACCCCAGCAGTTTTGGCTGCTTTTTCCTGTTTCTCCCTCATCATAAATAGCAAGACAACTACAGTTACTGAAACAAACACTGCCAAACCAGAACCTATAACAGCTAGTATGATTCTGTAAGAAACCTTGTGATGGTAATTCTCATGACCAGGACCATAAGAATTTCCACACGACAAGCTCAATGGCTCTCCGCAGAGTCCTTTGTTCCCCAAAAAACTTGAATTTGGACTCTTTTGGAATAGTACAAATGTGGGCACTGGTCCACTGAGCAGATTATTAGAGAAATTAACCTCTATCAAGCTTAACATTCCTTTGAATGATTGCGGAATAGTACCAGAAAGCTGATTATTAGAGACGTCCAAAGAAACAAGCTTGTCAAGCTTCCCTAATTCTGGGGGCAGTGGTCCATGGAGATGATTGTAGCTTAAATTTAAGGCTATCTGCATGTTCCGGATGTGACCAATCTCAGGAGGGATACTTCCAGTCAAATAGTTACTGCCCATTTGCAATTCTAGCAGTTTCATGCAGTTTCCAATCTCATGGGGTATCTCACCCTTTATTGAATTCTGATCCAAAAGCAAGTACTGCAATCTTGACATGTTGCAAATTTCATTTGGTATGGTACCATTGAATCTATTATTGCTAAGATCCAGCTTGTTAAGACTCTTGCAACCAAGAATTGATTCTGGAATATCTCCAAACAGACTGTTACCTGAAAGAATCAACTCCTGTAAATTCACAAGCTGTCCAAGCTCAGGAGGAATAACTCCAGTGAATCCATTCGAGGCCAGATTTAGAAGGGTGAGATTAGAGCACCGAGCAAACTCGGAGATAATCTCACCAGATAAATGATTATCATTAGCTTCAAAATAGGTGAGGCTGCTAACATTCCCAATGGCTTTAGGAATAACTCCTACAAGATCATTGTTCCCAATTCGGATATTAGAAAGACCTTTACAGTTTCCAATGAATTCAGGAAGTTCACCACTCAATCTGTTCTGGGTAAGAACCAAAACTTCCAACTTCCCCATAGCAAAAATGCTCTTAGGTATTGGCCCTTCAAGCTGGTTGGAATGAAGGTTTAACAACTTCAGCTCTGACACTGAACCTAAAATATCAGGAATTTCCAAACCTAGGTCATTCTCATAGGCAGTGAAAACTCTCAGGCTTGTCAAATTACCCACCCAAGATGGAATGGAACCATTCAAGCTATTACTAGAAATTTGAAATTCTTCCAACTTTTCTAGACGCTGGAGCTCATCGGGTATCTCTCCTAAAAGCAAATTATTGGAAAGGTTCAGTGATTTAAGGTTTCTAAGACTACCCAATTCCCTTGGAATCAAACCTTCAAACTTATTCAAAGACAAATCAAGAAATTCAAGCTGAGACAAATTACCAAAAGCTGAAGGAATTGGACCATGAAAGTTATTGCCAGAAAGATCAAGCTGCTTCAAAGCTTTGAGCTTAGAGATCAAAGTCACATTACCTCGAAGGTCAAGCCTCGAAATAGCAATTCTTTCAACCAATGAATGATTCAAGCTGCAAGCAATGCCACGCCAGTTGCAATAATTTGTGGTGTTGTCACCCCACCCAGGAACTCGAAGCTCTCTGTTAATGGCTAACAGTGTAGCTTCATCATTGAACTGAGCAGTCACTGGCTGAGATTTTGATAGAAACCCAACTAGCAAAATATAAGAAAAGCATAAAAATGCCATTGTTGGATCGTTCTTGTTCCTTGCTGGATTAAGAATTCTTCAATGCAAGAACTCAAATTTTCTTCACACCTAAACTAGGAAACATAATGTAACAAAATCCCACTTCAATTCAATGATAAATTTTTTCTTTACATCAAAGAATCAAAGTTTACAATACCCCCACTTGAGTGAAAAATCAAAACTTTGAGCCAAAAGCATCTAATAATAATGTTTAAAATCCCAGAAATGCAAACCTCGAATCACTATTAAACATTTAAAAAAAAACCCACTTGAGATTTAGTTGAATCAAAGCAATGCAAAGAACACAAATCCCTTAAATTTAGGGGGATGGTGGAAGAAGTTGCAGCAATCAAAGAAATGTGGTAAAAAAAAAAGAGACCCACAACAAAGGAAGAGAGAGCCAAAAACAAGAACAAGAAAACAAAAGAAGCATAACAAGAGACCTACATTATAGAACATGGGCTGTGTATGTATCCATCTTTATTTTAACTGAGAGAGCCAAACTTGAAGAAAATGACTCAGGGACAGAGGTTATGTGAAAGAAAGAAAGTGCAAATTAGAGAGAAGCAAGAAAAGAGAGTACAGAGTCCTCTGTTTTTTCTTGGTACAGATGGTTTTTAGAGAGAGAGAGAGAGAGAGAGAGAGAGAGAGAGGGATTTAAGGGTCTGAAAAAAAACAAAAAAGAAGAAGAGGAATTGATATTCTCTCTCAGGTAAAGGTTTTTTCACGAGAAAAGAGCAGTGATGAATGAATGAAGGCTGCATAAATCAATCTCTCCTCTCTAAACAGAACACAGAGATACTGAAACTATTATGGGTTTTGATACTTTCAAGGGCTAATTACAATAATAATTTTTTTTTCCTATACTTTTCAATGGGTAGCATCACATTTTTGGACAGTGATGATAATGCCTAAGCTTAAAAAAAAAAACAGAGGATGTTTCATTTTAAATTTCTTGAACATAAGGTTAAATTATTTTGGAATAAAAATAAAATATTATTGATTAATTTCATCAAACCTGGAAAAAAATACATTAAATATTTTATTTTTTGGTAGCAATTACATTATTTTTATTTCTTTATTTATTAAAAAAAGAAAATTGAGGTTAGATTTATATATCATGATATTTCTTTAGATGAATATTATAATATGTATTATAAATTTTTCTACATCATCTAAAATTATTTAAGTAAAAATAAAAAATATTTATATGATCGACTTTAATTAATTTTTAAATTAATACTGGGTTGAATTAATTTGAATTGAATATATTATAAGTTTTTTATACCAAAAAATTTTTGAAGTGCATAAAATATATCTAAAATGTTTATTTAATTTTTCATGTTATGAGAATACATTCTTACCAGAAAACTACTTGCCAAAAATATTTGACTAAATTCTAAACTAATAGTGGATTTAGTGTTAATACAATTCAATTTTTTTGAATGAGTAAAAATTAAAAAAAAAAAAACTAAATGCAATATTTTTTTTTAAAATGTATTTCAAAGTTTCTGTTAAACCTTTAATTAGAGAATTTCATTTTAGGAAAGAGTTTTTTTATATATTTTAAATTCAAGTGAAAAAAAAAACAAAATATTTGTTATTAAGTACATCAAAAATATATGGAGAATAGAGCTAACATTGAGAAATGATTTTGATTGAATGAATATAATATTTTTTTATTCAAATAATCAAGAATATCTTGAAATCAATTTATAGATCAATTAAAATGAATCTTTTCTTCAGATCAGATTAATAGTACAATCACATTTAATTTATATATTTAAAAATTATTTTTTTATTAATTTTAAAAATCGAATCATAATAAATAAACAAATTATATTTCCAACCCTAGTTGAATAAATATATTATACTACTAAAATTTAACTTTGATATGGTGTTGGAGACATGTTATCAATTAATTAGATGATATATTTGAATTAAAAAGCAGGAAAAAGTGAATCCTATTGAAAATGAATCAATGATGAGAAGAAGAGGGAAAATTTTGAGAAGGAAGGATTTAATTGGATATTTAACAAAAAGTGCATTTTATTAATATGCTTTTTAATTTGGAAAAAAGGGAAAAAATAAAAATAAAACAACTTTCCAAAGATTAAAGAGACTATTCTGAAATTTAATTTATTTTACAAGGAAACAAAATTTGTCTATTTAGAGCAAAAACCTAGGATTCCCTCCACCAATAGTGGGGCATTATATAATATATGAATGAGGTGTATCATTTTCAATGGACATACCTAATCTTTCAAATTTTCAACATTTATAAGACCATATGATAATTAGCGATTCGAAAAATTATATATTACAATGATGATTTTAATTTGATATTTTATTTATAATGATAAATTAATTAAATAATAATATATAATGTAATAATTTAAAAATTATTAATAAAATGAAAATTTTTATTAAATATTAAAAATTTATTCTTTAATTATTATACTATATATCAATATATCATTAACTTATCATTTCAAATAAAATGCTTAACAAAATAAAGAAATTCCTCTTAGCAATTTAACATTTCAATTTAAATAAATAAATAAATCTAAGCAAGGTTGTTAAAATGAACAACTTGTGGGTATCTTACCAATTTTAGGGCCTTTGTCCCATTAAAAGGGTCCCAAGACAAGTTAAGTGATCTAAATAACAAAATAACCTAATTGATTAGATACATATTGCTTGCAAATGGGGGCAAATTACTATTTGATAGTCTATTTCAATCACTCTCTCTTATGTATGATCTTTTGCTATTGTGTCATTTAAAGAAGGAAAATATGTTGGATTTTCAAGGGACAATTCTAGTTGTTAAGTTCTATCATTTGATGTTTAAGAATACTTACAAATTACACAAAATAAGAGGATAGAAGGATAGAGTCATATTCATATATAGTTTCCAATACTAATCTACTATTTGCAACAAAATTAGGAAATACAAATTCAATTAATATATCCTTTCAATTATTGTAAGGATCATTTAATAAGATACATAATTAAAGGAGTTAATAAATCTTGTCATCTTCATGGGTTCTTCTAGCAAATATATAATCAAATTGAATAGGAGAAAAAAAAAATTGTTTGTATATATGATTACAAATTAATTAGTTTAATTTGTAACATTATTTATTATAGTCTCAAAATATAATAAATCATATGATATAAATTCATGTTTTAAATGAAATGATTAAAGATGAAGAAAATGGAAGGATAATTCAAGTTAACCATTTAATTAAAGAAAATATAAATTTTAATGAAGGATAATTAACCCTTCATCATTAATTTGTATATGTTTTTACTTATAAAATTATATACTAATTTAACATTTGATTGAATAATCTAAAACTGTTAGATAAATGCTTAAGAGCCAACATTGGTATTTTCATTCCAATTATTGATTTAAGTGTTTAAAAATTTAGAAATTAATAATTCAAAATTATAATTTAAACTTCAATTTTTTTTCTAATTAATTAAGAAATTATGCTAATTTACACATCAATTGCAATTATTTTTTCAATAAATTTAAAAATATATTATCACGCTCAATTTATACATTTAGAATCATTTTTTGAGATTCCAAGCACATATTGGGAAAGGCAATCTCTTGGATGAAGAGGAGGAGAAGAAAATTTAACCCCATATATATATATATCATTGTAATTCTAGTAATATAAAAGGCAATGAGAGGATGACAGCATTAGTAGGAACAAAATTTGAAAAGCCACTAGGTTTGTAACAAGTGGCAACTTGATGAGGGACCATGATCTTAAATGGGGAGGATGGTTCTGCATCTTCTATCACTACCATGTCACCATATACAATGCTCATTTTTATTTTATGTCTTAATCTTAGTTTTCAAAATTTCCTTAGAGAGTACAATTTGTCTTGTAATTGTTCCTTTGTGTGTTATCATTCTTCCAATTAATTTATGGCAACATTGATTTATAATTATATACATAATACTATTATTAATGAAATAATAAAATAATCTAACTATAATATAAGCCAAGAAAGTGAATTGTGATGAATGTTGCATGATCCACTAAGTTAATGGTTATGATAGTAATGGCAAAACAAGATATTAATCAAAAGAGTTTTCCATTAATGGTGATGGCATTCTAAGTCTAAGCTAACAAGGATAAAAATAAATGAGTGTTATATTGATTAAGCTTACTAAAAAAAAATGAAATATTAAAAAAATAATTGGTAAGGTAGCTACCTTCCCTCTATGGAAGTGGGAAGGTGGCTAAAAATAGCTTTAGCTTCTTCAATTATACAAGGATTTTTTTTTTCACCTAACAACAAAAAAATATATATATATTTTTACAAGTTTATATATATATATATATATACCACTAAGTTATGCCCTTCAAAATTGTTAGTTGCCAGTAAAATGTTATATTGAATAATAATATTTTAATTTAATGTCATTTTAGATTTGTACAATGTAAAAAGGTAATATAAAATTGAAATAATAAATAAAATTATTAATAGTAATTTACTCTCAAAACACTGGATTAACAATTTAAATTAAATATATATATTTCCTAATATATACAGGAGATTATGAATTTAGAATATAATAGTCTCTTCCTTTAAAGAATTTCTCAAACATATAAAACATTTAAAATTTTTCATATTATAATATACACAAATTTATTTAATTTAAGTTTTATTCAAGGAAAAAAAAACATTATCATCCTATTTAAAACAAACTCTAATTATATAATTTGAAGTTTCTTTTTCTTTTTTCAAAATATCAAATCAAATTTCAGAATCCTAACCAAACACACAATAATTCTGATCAATGTATTTGTTTCAAATGTGACTTTTCTTTTGGTACTCAGTGAATTATTGAAGAACTCATGTCTCCTCCTCCTCCTCCTCCTCCTACTCTTTCTCTTAGGTACATCAATTAAAAAAATATTTTTTTTAACTTACATAAAAACAAAATAACATTAATATATTTCTAACCTAATTATACATAAAATTCATTTTAATATAAATAAAAAATATATTTTATCGTTTTATCTAATAATTTTTTATTTAATAAATAATTTTTCTTAAACAATTAAAAAAAATAAAGGAATTATTTCCATATGGTATGTGTGGGACCCTGATTAATGGTTAAGGGTTAAAGGCATCTTCCAGACATGTAGGGACAAGATATGTCTGTGACAGAATTCGACTGACCACCACCACCACCCTTTTTATACTATTTAATTATTATATATTTATATTATACCATATGATATTAATTTTTAAAAAAATTAAAATAAAGAATAAGAATGTTTATTATTCACATTCCCTCTTCAAAAAAATAAAAATAAAAAACTTACTTTATTTAGACTTTTAGTTAAAAAGAGCATAGACAACATCATATATGCCTTGCCACCTTTTGCTCATGACTATGTTAATAATGCATGGAACAATGAATATAAATATATATACTCAATAAGAAATTAAAGTGAAAAATCAAGTAAAACTAATGATTATTATTAACTTTATTTTCCTACTTTACACTTAATTTAAATTTCTACATATATAATCACATTTGATTAAAACTTTAGAATTAGATTAATAAAATAAGGAAAAAAAAACATAACTTAAGGCAATAATTGAGGAATTTTGATGGACACGTGGGATACAACTATTGTTGTGTGCATTGCCATGGCCGCACCACTTTACCTCAATTAAGGGGTCTAATGATTTTCTGTCACACTAGTTTCTGTTCACTTAATTCTTAATATATTCTTGTGTCCTTAGGTTACAATTTTTAATTTTGCCCTAAATTTCTTATGGATCAATTGGAATTTTTTTTATCATTAAATAAAATTTTGAGAAATTCGACCATAAATTTATTATTCAAAAAAATATGTATCGTTAAACTATATTTCGGTATGCTTCTGAATATTCTTTAGAGATAATCAATTGAAATATATGTGGGGTGTTAAATTTAATAATGCTTAATTATATTAATTATGTGAATAGTAGGCATGTTTTATTGTTTTATGATTTGGTAAGTCACATTTTTAATGTTTGATTAAGCAAAGATGCCATCTAAAGTCATAGAAATATCAATAGATGTCATGATAGCATCATTATAGTGGCATCTCTAGTTTATATTGACTATTATATATAGCAATTTTTTTTTTTAATGAAAATGCCTCCTTGTAAAGTGAAACCCCTTCAATTATTATTATATGCTAAAATTGCTAGACCAATTTTAATTATTATCCTAAAATTAATAATAATAATGTTTTTGGCACCACCACATAAAGAAATTATCATGTCCTAAGGATGATTCTTTTTGCAGTCAAATATTACGGCCAAATGTAATTTTCTTTTTTCACCTTTCTTACTAAAAAGATAAAAATCTTTGGATATTCTAACAACATTCTGCAACTGCTATCATACTTTTTTTTTTTTACTTAACAAAAAGAAAAAAAAATTATTTGGCTTTTTTTTCTTTAATTTTTTTAAACAGATTTTACATTAATGAGTAGTGGCATGCAATTAATGAAATAAAAAAATCGATATGTTTTTATTAAATAAAATAATTATATTAATTAAAATATTTTATTATTCTTATTAATTTGATATATAAGATAAATTTATACATATAAAAATATACATATTTTAAATGCCAACAACATTCAGAATATCATTAATTAATGGAGCTTCATAGCTTACTTTATACTTTGGGGACATTAACTTTGAAGGGATTTCATAATATTATATTAGATTATAATATTAATTTACTGTTAAAATGATAATAATAATTCAGTAATTTTGGTAACTGTTAACATGAAATTGAGAGAAATATTTAATCATTAAATTATGAACTATAAGCATGCATGAATAGTATTAAAATACTAAAATAATAAAGGAAAATTATTGATATATTAATTGGCTTAATTAAAAAGAAATGTAAAATTGGAAACAACTACACTAGCTTGCACTAATTAAATATGATGAGAATTAAAAAATGGGGCCTTTATTTGCCAAAATTTGTATAAATAATTATCTTAAGTGCATAAATATAAATTACCTTATAGGTCCTAAAAAATGAAGAAATCTTAATAATTCAATAAAAGGTCATTGATTATAAAAATTCCTCAAAAATATACATATTTTGATTGCATTTTGCAACAACAAAATCTTATAGTTGTACTAAGAGCAACTAAAAATAGATCTAATATCTCTTTCTTTCTTTCTTTCTCATGGGTCTTGAGAACTTTTATTTCACTTTCTAAAGAAATGACTCCACTCTCCCCCACACCTTGTACCAAATGGCATGTGCAAGGGTGATGATGTGGGGAACCCAACTTTTTTTTTTTCTTTTATAATTAAGTGATTGTGATCCTTATGAATCTTGTGACCACAAATAAAAGAGGACTGAAAAAGCAATTGGGATTTCACTATAGAATCTGTATTGATTGAGATTGGGCTCTCCCTTTGCTAGACATGCATCATGACTCTTGTATCATGGTTTGTCTCTCTTCCTTTGGGCATCAAGGGCCAATTTCTCCATATATGTCTCTCTCTCTCTCTCTTGATGCAATTTTATTAAAATTCAGTGATCAATTTGTAATTTATTCTATTTTTATAATTTTTTTTATTCTTCATCACAATAATACATCTGGTTAGATATAAAAATATAATGGTGACAAGTGGTGGCCCATGGCCCAAATAGGACCATGATGATGTGATCTTCTGTGGGCCAGCCTAATCAAACAATATGCTCATATGGGTAATGCTTGAACTTGTGAAGCGGTGTGAAGCTGAATTTTGCATCAAATTTCTAAATGCATTCTTTCACACTTTGGCCGAACTCAGAATTTATGGAAAAATTGACGAATTTTTTTGGCTATTATTTCACCTTTTGGTACTCTTTATTCTCTAATAAAGACTATAGTTGGTGAAGGGTTTAGGGAAAATGAAATATATATACTATATAATGTTATTAAACCCTAAAACATGACCATAAATATATATTTGACATTAATAACGAAAGTATGCTTTCTTATTTATGTTGCGGTGAATTCATATGTAATTGAAGTGAAAATGTATTTATATAATTTTATATTTATATAAAAAGGAATATATTTATATCTTAAAAGGAATATTTGAATTTGAAACTTTAATAAAAATTAGAATAAGTATTTATATAATCAAACTAAATTTGTGGGCGCCTAATGGCTAACTTCTTTATGAAATCAAACACATTATAATAACAGTAGTAGTAAGTGAGAAAATGAAATTTTTACTAAAAAAAACTATTTTTAATTTTATAATAAAATAAAATTACGAGTCATTTTTTATCCACATATTAAATTTACATTTCCAATTTAGTAAAAAATAAATTATTTATACAAGAGCTAAAAAAAATTGTAAATGAGAAATTTATTATTTATAGTACTCTAATAACAAAGATTAAGCTATAACTAAAAAAATATTATTAAAAGTTTTGTGATTAAAGTTTATTTTAATTATTATAAATAAATCTTGCAAATTGATTAAAATAATGAAAAACCAAAGAATTAATATAGTAAAAAAAAAAAAAATTTACTTCAACATTAGTCAATCTACTAGAAAAGGCATTCATTAAGCAAAGCATGACTTATTTTCTAATTCACTAATCGGTAGTAAAATATTTTAATGATTCGTTTGAATGATAAGAATTTAAATTTTAAATTTAGATTTGAGTCAAAATTTTTATTTGAATTATTAAAATTAAATAAATTTGAATTTAAATTAAGTATCAAGTAAATTCTAACCCTTTAAAAATGTATTATTTTAAATATTTTTTTATCTAATTATTTTAAATCAATTATTTTTATCTCTAACTTAAAATTTTTATTTTTTTAATTTAAAATATAAAATATAAAATTTCTTACACTCTCCAAATAAAAAATTTATAAATTTTAAATCATAAATTTAAAATCTAAATCTATACATCTAAATACAATCTAAAAAAAATTATTGTGAGACTATTATTGGCCCAATTTTGAAGTTTTCACTTTTTATTAAACTGGCAAAGCGTGTATTATTTCTTCAATAGCAGGGATATTTTTAATTTCCTTTTTTTTAATTTTAATTATATTACAATCAATAAGTAATATAAATTTTAATTTAACATTGTAATGATTATAATGAAAATATAATTCTATTAAAAAAAAATTTCATTCAACTTATTTTTATATTAATTTATTTATATTTTTTAATATAATTATTTTATTATTATATTTTTGTCAAAAATAACCGCTCTTGATGAATGTGACATTTATTAGAAAAATTGTTGCCAAAATATGATTAAAAAAGTTTCAGTTTTGTGGTTAAAAAATTATCCACATCTTCCAACAATTTTTTATGATCATCAAGTAAAGAGTAAACCGGTTGCAAATTTCAAATTTTTTCATGTGGATACTTGTCAAACTATTACTAGTTTTTAGAACTCAAGTAAAACTTACTTGAAGTCATGGTGGAAAATACCACTTTTTTTAGGTTAAAATTAAACAAATACTGTTCAAAAAAAACTTTAGTCACAAGTTTGTTATCTTTTATTATCATGCCTAATGCTCATCTAAATATTAACTCCATTATAATTTCTTAGTCCCATTATTTCTGAGAGAACGATTTTTTTTTCTTATTAGATTAGGAAGCTGGACTTAGTAAGATATGCAAAAATTGGCCCGTGATAAAAAAAAAAAGGAAAAGCTCTTCACTACTTTAACTAAATTTTGTTTTTAATTACATTCTATTATGCGAAATGTTTATATATATATATATAGAACACTTTAGCTTATTTCTGTCAATTGAAACTAAAAACTAGTGGGTAGTCTGCTATGATGGTGCAATACTCTTAATATTATTTGACGGTTGGTGTGCTATATTGAAGTATTGCTTGGTCTACCCTATTTGATTAGAGTGACATAAATAGGAGACAGTAATGTCTCATCAGACTAAAAAAAATAAAATTCTTGCATATGCTTATTAACTCTTTAAATAATAATAATAATAATAAAAACCTGAAGCAGAAACTTGTGACTTTGGACATGCACGTAACAATGGCCAATTAAGAATCTAAGTAAGTTGAGTCCGTAGATAACATCCAAGACTCCATGGATGTTATTCGAAGAAAAAACACAAACTAATTGATTCCAGCGTGCTTAAGAAGAAACCTGAAATTTTTTAAAAAGGAATTGATTGAAAAGAAAATATTATAAAACAAATAAGTACTAATATATATTAATTCTATCAAAATGTGAATTAATATATAGTTTACTGTGCCAATGTCTGCCTCTAGAAGTTCATAATGACAACCTTTTCTCCCTTAAAATTTTTTAGTTGGACTATCAGGAAACATAGAACAAGGGGATTCAAGAGCAAATTCTAAATCTTGTGATGCAGAATTATCATATAAGAAATCATCACCCATTAGCTCAACGATTGGTAACTCCTCCACCTCCTCCATAGCACTCATTGAAGGCATCATTTCTTGGTTCTCAGGCATAGATGGGCATTGATTTGAAGAACTGGGAACTTGCCCAAATACTGGAACCGGGTCTTGTACAGAAACACCAAAACCATATACGCTGTCATGTCCATTGTAATCATATACTACTGATGAGTTAATATTATTGATGGAAAGAGGATATGGAGAGTTATGGAGGAGTAGAGCATGTTGATCTTGTTCTTGCTGCTGCTCTTTTAGAAATGAACTTGTTAACACCTCCTGTTCAAACTCTGGTTTTACTTCATTAGCTTTCTGTTGTTTGTGGATCTTCTTGTAAACTTTACACAAAACCCAATCATCCAACTGCACCAACATAAAAATGTGAAAGTTAATAAATATTTGAGTTTTTAATTTGTAAGTAATATAACATTATCAAACGCCAATATTCATACAAATTATTATAATTTTCATACTGTTATTCACATTCTAACAATAATAAATAAGAACTCAAGGAATCAGTCAAATGGCATCATATTCGAATTCTACTAAAAAGTATAGGATAGAATGAGAGATACTCTTCGTAGATCTCATTCGTTCAAATCGAAAAGAAACAGGCATTGAAATTATACTATATATTAATGCTCAATCAGATTGCATTGAGTACATATAAACATGAAACATAACAAGAAATGAAGAAATTGTACCTTTATATCACCAGTAGCCTTACTAGCACTTTTCTTGTTAATTTTGTATTCATACATGATCCAATTAGTTTTTGTGGGTTGTTTAGGTTTGCCTTCAAAATAAACCAGCGGTGTCTTGTAACCGACTATATGACCCTTGCTCCCAATAGCAACATCAGCTGCAGTTGCTTTCCAATAGCCATTGCCTGCACTTCGATCTGGCCTTGACCCATTTGGGTATTTTCGATTTCTTGGTGTGAAAAAGTACATATAGTTTTCCCCTGGAATTTTATACTTCTCTGCTCATATAGTTTAGAAAGAATAAGAAAATGTGAAAAAAAAAAAACATTAAGAAAGACTTCTTATGAGAGAATTGTTATAATTAAACATATTCTATTCCAAGTTCAACTCCAATTATATATAAATGTTAGTTGGAAGAAAAAAATGCAAAATTCAAAACTCAAATCATGATTCATAAAATCCTAACTACATATACTGATATACATATAGCTTAAAGATCCTAGCTTCTTCTTCCAAATAAAGATTTTTTTTAACTAGTGGCCTTTTCAAGATACAATTACAGTTATCATCAGATTGCATTAATCCTTAAAAGCATTAAGGAAGAAATATAGGATTTTTGACGACCTCAAAGCCAGCAAATTAACTTCAGTTTATTACTGGTTTCATTCACGAGGCATCAATATGGATGTATGAATTCCTGATTGCATCGAAATGATACAAAACTGTTAGTTATGGATATGTACACAGAGACTATCAATTGCATTACTGTTTCATGTTGAAAAAGTATCTAACACGTACAATTATATTATAGAACAGATAAATATTGGTTGATGAAAATTCGAATTCGGGAGACTATAAATCGTTAGCAATTTGAGGTTGTATTGGTTTATAATTACTAATAAAGAGATAATTAATATCTCAGTTTACAACTAATAGTTAAATGGTATCATGCTATCATCACAAGTGGGGGGTTTTATTACCATCTCTAAATAGATAAATATAGATAGAAAATATTGAAATCCCCAATATATTAGTGTTCTATTAGTGTTACCATTAAACAGAAATATCGATAGCAAATATTACTAATAAATAGTAATGAGTGTTTCTATAATAACAAAGGTGTTACAACTACTTAACAATAATGATATTATATAGAAAAATCAATGTCGCGGACATGAATTTGACTATTACTATATATTAGTGTGCAGACATGAGTGTTACTATTACTATTAGTATTAGTGTTATAACAGGAGTGTTAAAAATCGATGTTGCATGGAATTATTATTACTAACCAGTAATGATTGTTACTAATAAACAGAAAAAATGATGTTACAGACATGAGTGTTACTATACTATTATACAGAAAAAAGTGACATCGATGTTGCAGACATGGGCATTACTATTATAACAGAAACTATTTATTATAACAGAATTATCAATTGGTGTTAAAAATCGATGCTGCAAGGATACTACTAAACAGTAATGACTATAACTATTACACAAAAGGAGTGATGTTATAGACACAGAGTGTTAATATACATGCAACATACAAACAGTAAAATCTCTATAAATTAATATTATTAGAACTCATAAATTCTATTAATTTATTAATTATTAGGGTTTGTAGAAAATTATTATATAATAAAAGTTATTAATTTATAGAGATTTTATTATAGTTGTATTACAACACTATATTGATGTTAATTTAATTAATGTGTATTAATGTTGGATAAGTTACTATCATTGGCATTGCAATCATATCGACTTCAAAACAAACTCAATAACTATTAAATATACATGAAACGAACATATAAACAGAACAAAACCATAAGAGAGCTATACAATATATAGTAATTACGAACTATAGACACCAAATTAAAAAAAAAAAAAATACCAGAGAGCTGTTGAGGATGAAACTGATAAAGATTAACCACAGGAATTCGATTAATGGGTAAAGATTGATTCGTGAGTTTGTTCTTCAAGTAGTAAAGAATCAACTCTTCATCCCGTGGACAGAACCTAAAACCAGGTGGAAGAGAATTGAAATAAGCTTCCACGTTAAAATTATCTTTTTCCTCATACATGCCATCATCATCACCATTAATTATAAGCTGCTGCTGCAAATATCTATTTTCCTCCATTGTTGAAACTTAATTAAGCTTTGAGAAGGAGAAAGAGAGAGTCTGTAATAGCGATAGTAAGTCCCTGAGCACTAGCAAATATGCCGGCTTTTTTGGGGGGTTATGTTTAAATAATAATAATTTAGAAACCAAAATCGAGATGAAATAGACTTTCTTAGATTTTCCAAACCAATAAAAACAAGATAGAATATCTGAATATAGACATTAAGATATTAACCCAAAATCGTCGCCTTAATGGAAGCTGGAACCTTCAAGATAATAATAATAATAATAATAACAATAGTAATCATCATCATCATCATAATAATAATTTTAATTTAAAATTAGAAAATCCTAAATTATTCTGAGACTAATTATTTTTTCATATACTAAATCAATCAAAAATCAATAATTTAAAAAATAATTACTTTCTTTCAAAAAATAATTAGTTGTCAATATTTTTTGTTCAAATGAAAATAAATTTGTTTTTCTCAAATAAGAATTTAAATTTGAATCTTGTGATTAGAGAAAATATTTATTAAGAAAGTTTTACCCTTTGTGACTCCCTCTCAACTCGATTTTAAATTAGTCGGTCTCAATAAATTTAAATAATACGTAATCGTATAAAAAAATAATTAATTAATTAATTTTTTTAATCATTGAGAGAATATTGAAACCTCACATTGTATATAATTACCGTTAGACTATGTGAATATGTTTCAAAATAATTTAATTTGACATAATTAAAAGAAAAATAATAAAAATTTATTGATGGAAAATAGAAAGAAAAGATCATTAAAAAATTATTCTATAATTTATTGTCTACTACTAATTATTTATTTATTATTATATTGGATCAAATACAAGAAGTCTCACTTAATTAGTGGGATCAAAATTTATTTGATAAAAAAGTGATTAAATCTTTTGTTTTTGCATGGTATTTTGGTTTATTGTAAAACATCTACAAATTAAAAATCTCTATTATATAATAATTTTTTATGATTTCGATTTAGATTAATAGATTAAATTAATACTCGATTAATTAATATATTTTTAATTAATAAAATAGTTTGAACAATATTAAATTATAGAAATTTTAATGTATTTCCTAATTAAACTCAGAAATTTGACTTCAAATGAGAATAAAACCTCAAAGAAGGAATTATGGTGTTGTCACAATGATCATTATCATGCTATCTGTTTTTTACGAGTATAATATAAAACATGATAAGTAGGGCAAATTATGTAACAACCCAGCACCAGGAAAGTTGCTTGGTTGCGCAGATTAAAAAAAAAATCACATCGATTTGGAATAGAAATATTATGTGGCTTATATAGTTTAATTAATTATTATCTAAATAATATATAATTTAATTAATTATGATATAAATTATCTGAATAATTTACACATCTCTTAAAAATGGTTATCTATATTTCTTGAAGAAAAAAATTAAAAATAAAGCGAAAAATTCATATATCTAACTGAAACTAAACGGAAAAAAGTTTTCAATAGAAAAAAATTGATGAATCAAATATTTGTCTCCATTCCAATGATATAAAAGTGGTTGGTAAGCAATCGGCAAATATGGTAGGAATTTCGTATGCTCATATTTATCGACTGTAAATTTTGGGTGCCAAATCTTTGTGCCCATTAGTTTTATTAGCCACGTGGCTTTTAATGTCCATCCATAAGTGGTCGACAATATTAAAATATTATTTTTTTTTTAATTTGGAAACGGTTTGCCAACAGATTAATTTCGTCGGTAAATAAAACATATATAAGGCTGACTCTGAACATCACAGCTCAAAAAATCTACTCCATCTTTGTATTTCTTCTCCATCTCTTCATTTTCTCTTCTCTCCCTCATGGTTTCTATCAAAATTAAGTTTATTTTTTCCGTTTTCAATTTCTTTCTATTTTCACAGATTTCATTTTCGTTTTTCTGTTGTTTTTGAAGGTGTTTATTTGGATGATTTAATTTACTTCACGTTTTTTATCAACTTTAGTCAATATTGAAATTGAAATGAAAGATTACTGCTAATTGATTACAGAGGCAGTAATGCCTATTGTTTATATACAGGTGACTAGTCTTGCTTAGTTGGTAAAAGAAAGAGTAAAGCTAGCAACTAATCTTGTAACAGACTAACAATCTATTAAACTAAAAAGAAACTAACTAACTGAGAAAACAATAAAACAGAAAAATATTAAGTTATATATATGATTAATACCTTCCCTCAAGCTGAAGTGTATACGTTAACAAGTAGAATGCAGGGCTTTAGTAAAGAAATCTACAAGCTAATGGGATGAAGAAACTGGCATGAGTTTGAGCAATCTAGTAGCAACCTTCTCTCAAACCATATGACAATCAATGTCAATGAGTTTCGTTCTCTCATGAAACACATAATTATAAACAATGTGAAGAGCATAGAGATTATCACAAAACAAAATAGAAGGTTGAGAATGAGGAACCTGCAAATCTTGTAATAGATACAATAGCCATTGAAGTTCACAAGTTGTAGCAACCATAGCTATATACTCTGCCTTAGAGGAGGATCAAGCTATTGTGGTTTGTTTTTTTAGATTTCCAAGACACCAAAGATGATCCCAAGAACACACAGTAGCTGATTACTGATTTTCTTGTTAATGAACAAGTCTCCCAGTCTGAATCTGAGAAACTTTGAAGCTGAAATGATCAATGAGCAGGAAAGAAAATGCCTTGTCTTGGTGAGACTTTGATATACCTCAAAATTCTATGAACTATAATTAATTGACCCTTAGTTGGTTTGTCTAAAAACTGAGACAAATATTAAACAAAAAAACTATGGTCTGGTCTTGTATTAGTAAGATAAAAAAAGCTTCCCTATAAAAGCTTTATAAGCAGTCACATCTGACAGTAAAGGAGCTACAACAATGATTGACTTTTCAGCAGGAACCATGAGAGTCTTACAAGGTTTAGTGTACAAAAGACTGTCATTTAACAATTCTAAGGCATATTTTCTTTGGCAAACAAATATGCCAGTGCTATTTCTAGCAACCTCCAATCCCAAGAAGTATTTCAATGTACCAAGGTCTTTTATATGAAAAGCTTCATTCAATTATTGTTTGACAGCTTGAATATCTGATAAAGAATCCCCAGCCAAGATCACATCATCCACATAGACTAATAGAGTTGTAAAAGAGCTATCAGTTTTCTTAATGAATAAAGAAGAATCTGAATGAGCCTGTTTAAAATTTTGAGCCAGCAAAGCCCCTGACAATTTAGAGTACCATTGTCTTCCAGCTTGCTTAAGTCCATAAAGTGACTTAAGAAAATGACATACTTGATTAGGCTGTGTTAGAGTAAGACCAGAAGGCAATTTCATGTACACTTCCTCATGCAGTTCACCATGAAAAACTGCATTATTTAAATCAAGTTGCTCCAAGAACCAATTTTTTACTACAACTACTGCAAGTAAAGTCCTAATTGTGGTCTGGACTGAATGTATCACATTGTCCACTCTCTCTTGTTGTGTGTAGCCTTTGGCCATAAGTCTGGCCTTATATCTCTCCACTGTACCATTAGCATTATATTTGACTTTATCAACCCATTTGCAACCTATAGGTTGCTTATTAGGTGGAAGGGTAGTTAATTCCCAGATTTTGTTTTGTGATAGGGCTTGTAGTTCTGCCTACATACCTTCTTACCATTTGTTATCTGCATTAGCTTCTTTATAGGTTTTAGGTTTTAGGATGGTTGTAATTTGAATAGAGAAATCTTGGTGAGATGGAGAGGAAGAATGATAAGAGAGAACCTTTTGCAAGGTGTGAGGTGTGCTGGAGAGAGGATCTGCTTATGTGGATGTTACTGAGTTAGTCTTTGACAAGCTAGCGGCTAGGTGGCAATGATAGTCCTTAAGGTAGGTAGGTGGAGCATAGTTTCTAACAGATCTTCTCAATAGGATTGAGTTAGTTGTTTGAGATATAGTGGTATTTGTTAAGGGAAAGGGACTGTATGTAGGAGAAAGAGTAGATGAAAAGGGTAAGGAAGAAGAAGTATAGGAATTTTCATAAGTTGTACCATGTTGTGTATAAGACTGAGAAGTAGAGTGGGAAAGGAGGTTTGGTTGATCATAAGGTATAGAAAGAACAAAGTTATTATTAGAAACAAAATCTTTGAAAGGGAATATATGTTCATAGAATACAACATTTCTAGAAATAATGATGGAATGAGAATGTAAATTGTTAGCCCCCTTGCACTTGATTTTGATTTTGATGGTAACAAAATAATATAAATGTGTTATTTGTGCTAACAAATTATTTGAGTGAATTGAGGCATGATAAATCATGAATAATGTTCAAACTATAGGATTAACACATTTAAAGAAGTTTAAAGAGTACTTATGCTAAGGGGGAACATAAATAAAGAAGTGCATTATCTACAAAATTGAAGTTACAGAAATTCAAGTAGTCGCAGCTGCTACGGATGGAGTCGCAACCACTACGTATGAAGTCGAACGCGTAATACTAAAAAGTCGCGGATGTGACATTATCTCCAAAATTTCTGGTAGCTTCATACCAAAATTGTGGATGAAGTCGTGGGCACGACCCAAAGAATTCGCAGCCATAGTTACTATTGGCAGACATGTAAAAAGTTTGAATTAATACTAAATTATATATAAATAGGGAGAAGCTAATAGGTCAAGCCAGATATGGATGGAGAAATATGGATGTCTAATTTTAGGAACATAAATTGGATTAAGCATCGGACATTGAAAAATGAAGATATGAATTTTTGAAGGATTTATACTCAAATTGACAGACTATGATAGAATTAATATGGAAATTTGTGAACCTTGTTGGAAATTATAGAAGAAGAATTTGGGTATGCCATTGTACATAATTGAAGTCTGGAGGTCTACTTTAATATGAAAAAAAAAATCAAGTAATTCTGAGCTCTATAGAAGGAGAAATTGAAGAATTAGTGAAGCATGCTCAAACTATTTTATAAATTAGAGCAATAAAATATTATTATTTTTTAAGATATTAATATGGATGATTTTATAGTTGTAATATACAACAAAATTGTAGTACACATCTCAAAATTTCAAAAAAAAAAAAACAATGTATGGTTTGGAGTTGTATAACTTGAGAAATGGAGAAAACAATTTGTGGGTGCGATACTAGGAGTTACAGGCGCGGCGTTTCTTAAAAAAGGTCGAGTAGCAAAAGTCACCTAAGTCATGGGCACTACTCAGGAGTTGCGAGCGCGACCCCTGCAACTCTGATACAAAATATAACTATTGAAAAGGGTTCTAACAACTATATTTTGGATGCTAATAATAATATTTAATATTGGACAATAAATACAAGTTGTTTTGAAACTTAAGAAGGTTAGAAAACAAGAAAACAACAATTGAAATTATTGAATTAAGATTTTGTATTAAAATCATTATTGTATATGGCTTAAAGAGTATATATTTGTAAAATATCACTTTGTGAGCTTTAAATTATAAAATTTTTGAGTTCATTAATACTTATTGATTATTTGAGAATTGGGTAAACTCTAGGGAAATTCTTTCTCTTCTTCTTTTGTATTTCTTCAAGGGTTTGAGTGTGAGCCAAACAGGAAAACACTTGTATAGGTTGAGTGTTAGCTTTTTTAAAACACTTGTAAGATTTGAGTATTTGACTAAACAATTGGGTTTGATCTTGTACCCGTAAAAAGATAGGTTAAGAGAACTCTCAAGTGTGATTTTGAGGAGTAGATGTAGGCAAAATTGTCGAACCACTATAAATCCTTTGTGTTATTTTTCCTTCTTCCCTTCCTTCTCTTTGTCAATTTTAATTTGTTGTTAATTTTGTAAACAACCAATTAATCCCCCCTCTTGGTTGCCCAAAGGGACCCAACATAAATCATAGACTTGATATCCTTTAGTGTCTTATTTGTATCCTAGGAAAACACATTTTCAGGCTCTAAGATCAAATTTATGCCTATTTCTTGCTAAAGTGGATGTGAAACACAAACATCTAAAAATTTTTAAGTGAGAAAGAATAGAAGTACCATGGAGCTTTTCACAAAGGTTTTTTTTTTTCATTTAATAGAGGTGTAGGTGTTCTATTTATAAGATATACAACATAAGAGACACATAATGTGCAGAAGGTTAAAGGCATATGACTGTGAAATTTCAAGGCTCTAGCTATATTGAGAATGTGTTGATGTTTTCGTTCTATTATATTGTTTTGTTATGGTGTTTTTACATACAAGGTTTGATATAGGATACCTTGGGAGCCATAAAAGTCTGACATATGGAACTCTAGACTATTGTTTGACCTAAGAGTTTTGACTTTGGTATGAAATCTAGTATTGACTAAAGAACAAAATTGTTGGATATATTTTCTAGTTTCAAATTTGTTTTTCATTAAGCAAAGCCAATTGTACCTTGAGTAGTCATCTACTATTGTTAAGAAATAACAATGACCAGTAAAAACTTGATTAATTGGCCCCCAAATATCAACATGAATAAGATCAAATATAGCATAAGAGACAAAAGTACTAATGGGAAAAAGAAAGTTTTTTTTTGTTTGGCAAGTGGACATATATCACAAAACTGATCAGAGGAAACATTTATTTGATTATTCAACTTATGAAACTCTTTTAATCTATGTACAGACACATGACCAAGTCTATAGCGCCACAAATCAAAATAAGCAACAGAAGAAACATAAATAGTGGGTTCATCTAACTGATAAAGACCATTCACTAGTTAACCCAATCATCTCCAAATTCTATAGATCATGTATATTTTTGTGTTATAATTTATTAAAAAGTTTTATTTATTATTATTATTATTGTTTAATTTAATTAAAATTAATTATTATATTATTAATTTTAAATTTATTTATATGTTTATATATTTTTTTAATTTATTTGTTATATTTTTCTATTGTAAGTTTTATTTTTTTAAAATGTTGTTTCTTATTTTTGAGTAAAATATATTTACTCAAAAATAAATATATTCTTATAGTCTACTATGATTAAGAAATATATAATGTTAGACTAAAATTATCAATATATCAAATAAAGAACTAAAAATTATATTATAAAGAATTATCAAATAAAGAATTAAAATTATCAAATAAAGAACTAAAAATATCGAATATTTAATTTAAATATAACAAAAATAAAATATATTAAAACAAAACAAAACAAAAATTATATAATGCATACATAATGTATAAAAATTATTAAAACAAAAATAAACAAAAACTATATTAAAAATTAAAAATTATATAATGTATTAAATACATATAACAAAAATAAAATCAAATCAAATTAACGTCGACCATGTGCTCCCCGATAATGTCCATTAGTACTGCATCTTAGAGGATGAAGTAAAGAAGAATCGCGAGGTCCTTCTCTTTATCGTGGTGGTGGCGGTGGTGGGTCATCAGCTGGAAATATCTGTGAGGAAGATGGTTCTGCTAAATGTGAACCCATAGTATCAATTGGACTACCAAAAAGTTCAAGGCCTAAAGTAGTATGGTTCGGGTAAGATTGATATTGTGATTGGTAAAAAGCAGAAGAATCACCAAACGGTGTCTGAGCAGTAAAAAAAAACCCCTAAAAGTGGCCGACCAGCATAATTAGAAAAAGATGGCATGTCGCACATCATCTGAGACACATGAGTACGGGGAAACTGTGAGCTAAAAGTCATACCCTGATACATGAAATACTGAGTCATATGAGTCTGTGGAAATTGCAAGGCAGATGTGCTACATCGATACATGAAATATTGAATATGGGGATTGGTATCCGAACCAAAGATATTATACTCCTGTGACATGTAGGGCTATGACGGTCCTGTAATGTCATCAGATGGTGTAAAATGAAACTCTACGGGATATAGGACGACTTTTGGATTTGGTGTCATGTTCCATTTTTTGGACGTGACAATTAGATTTAGAAGCATGATATATGTTTATGTCACATTATATGATATTGATGATATGTATGTATGTGCTTGTGATGGAAAATAGGATGATGTAGAATCCAACTATACTAACACATAAAACATTAATGATATAACATGATATAATATGATGATGATGTTATTATAGGGATTACTAATTTGAGTTGATGTCATCGTGACTCCTAAACATGGATAAGAGAGTATAGAGATGACTGGTTTGAGTTGATCTCACCGTGACCCTATAGTTGAAATTTAAGAAAGCCAAGGTAAGGATCGGCTCCCTATTTATGATAAATAAAAACATAGATGTAGTTGAATTCCACAATCATTTTTCATCATAGATGTTATGTATATTTATGGATGATTATATGTAATGTGACACTTCATGTAGATTAATAAATGACATGCATGTTAAATTAATTTATATCAGCTTATTGAGTCGAATGCTTATCCCTGTTCATATATTTTTCTAGATTCCGGATTGAGTTTAAAAAGATTAAGTTTTCAAGTTGAGTATTTTTCTACCTTTTATTTCTCAGGCAGAGGAGTTATTTTATTTTGTTATGTAATTATTTTATATTTATTATATTAAAATTTTTTAGAGCTCCGCATTGTTATTTCAGTGCTAAATTTATGGTCGTAGTACTGTTTATTGTTTTGATAAGCAGAAGTCAGATGATAATGATGTTATATGGATGATAATAGCTCTAAGTGATAGAATTTGATATTTTGCTCAGATTCTGCTTGACAGGTGGGCTCTAAGTCATTGCTTTGTGACTGTTACAATTGTCATATTGTAGTTTTATCATTAAGTGGTAAGTCATGTTTACTACAGGTTTTGAAAGGCTTATATTTTCCAGTTTCCTAGTGCCAGTTACGTGTCCAATAGGGTCGGATCATGACAAAAAGAGCTTTGTGGAGAAAGGATGAAAAGATGACAATAAAAATAATAGGTGTGTGTGTTTCGGCCAAAATAGATTGAGGAAGTTGAGTTTTTATTTTTTTTATTCCAACACTTATAACTCTTATTCGTACACTTATATGTCTGTATAATAAAAATCTAAATAAAAAAAAAAATTGATAGAAAATTAGAGAGAATTCTAGAAGAATTGAATTTTTTTTTTATAAATAAATATGTGTTTTATTAATTCTTTTAAAATAATAACTACAAATTAAACAAATAAATTTTTGGCTATTATTATCATCTCATGGCCAGCCCACACTTTAGTTAATGGAGTTAATTTGCTTTTAAATTATTAGTATATTTAATTAGATAAAAAGATGAAAATAAGTATAAAAATTATATTTTTTTTTGTAATGTTGATAAGTGTTAAATTTTACATAATACTTTAAAATAATAAAACAAATAAAATTTTACCAAATTGAATACATAAGGCCGGCCCACATATAACTAAATAGGATATTGGTTTTGACTTATACCATGTGTAGGAAAATAAATGTCACGACCTATCTCGGAAGTCGTGACGGTCCTAGGGTACGGGTGATGCATAAGCGACCAGTACCGCGTAGAACCCAAATGACAACCTAAATGATATGCAACAATCAAATATAACCCAATTAATTACGAAAATGCT
>CANXYC010703378.1:0-26741 GCA_948193065.1 Aleurites moluccanus
GTATCATATAAGCAAAGGTATCAATCAATGAAATAATAGTGTACCGAATCAATGTCAAGGTACAATAAAGCCAAGTGATCATTATATAGGATCAGTAATATATATATGGAAAGACAGATACTGGGATGGAATGTATGAAAATAAATCATACAATCTACAAACAATCAAATCGTTGGACCATATAGGTCACTAGTTCATCCATATTAGGGCAAATAAGCATAAGGCTGATTAGGCCCTATGGCCAGGACCATAATCCCCTTATAGTTAGCATACAAATATACAATGTGCACAAGGTCGACAGTATTTACCCACTCCTCTGTCGAATCGGAAGTTCTGTCACAACCATATCAAGGTCAATAATAAGGGATACCATAGGCAACAATGGCATCTGGATTCAATCAATCAATCAATCAGTTCGGTTTCAATCATTTCAATATCCAATATCAATAATGGTCAAGCCATTTACAATATCCAATATCAATCAAAGGTTAGGTATTTAGGATAATTCATAAGACAAGAGAAATAAGGTTTGGTGATTGAAAATGGTATATCAATAAAGAAAAGTTATATAACAATACATGGATTTATTTGGTAAAAGAATATGGTTACAAATTCAAGGAAAATCGAAGGTAACACAAAGATATAAGGTTCAGCCATATGGGGGTTTCTCCCAAATGGTGTCCAACAATCAAATTAATCAATTTTAATATGACAAATTATGCATGTAGAACTCACCTATGCCTTCCAATAGCCAAAGAGATAGCCAATTGCACCAATTCCTCAAAAATCCCCAATTTTGGCTACTTTGAGAATTCAATTTTCACAATCTACAATTTCATATTAAATTGATCATCAATTAATTGCTCACTTACATCCAATTGACTAATTCTATCATTAATTTATAAATCCCATCACTAATTTATCAAATCATATCTCAAGTCCCAAATAAATCCTCAAATTTAGGGATTTCCATAAATTAGTATTAATCTAGGAAAAATAACACTAAACCCATTTATTTCATCCTTAATAATATCTATTTAATCAATAAAAACCAATAAACAAACCCTTACCTCAAATGGGTAAAATGGCAGAATTTTATTCTTCACTGCCTTTGAAATATTTCCAACTCCTTTCCACAAGGATGGAAAAGAGATGAACACAGAATGTCTATGTGATTTCCATAAATTTTCTCTAGAAATTTTGATGGAAAAATCGTGAAATCTAAAGAAGAATGAAGATGAACAGTGTTCGACTTCTTTTGAAGAAAAGATGAACATAGAGAAAACAGAGAAGAAATAAAATGAATCATCGTGTCCAATGCATCAGTTACTACCCCTTTAAATAGGCTACTGCCTCAGTAAAATGAAATAATTAAATCCCGCCTCGCCAATTCGATCCGTTGTTCCAGCTCGCAATTTGCCAGCTTGCCAATCCCAGCTTGCCAATGCCTCTTCGCATTGCCAGCTCTTGTATGCCTCTTCGCATATACCGACTCGCAATTTCACTTCGCCAAACCCAGCTCGCCAATGCCTCTTCGCACTCTCGGCTCGCATATGCCTCTTCGCATTTTCGATTCGCACTTTCCTCTTCACACTCCCAGTTCTCACTTTCCTCTTCGCACTCCCAGTTCGGAGTTGCCACCTCGCATGGCCAGTTCGGCATTGCCTCTTCACATAGGCCAGCTCGGCATTGCCACCTCGCATGGCCAGTTCGGCAATGCCGGCTGGAAACCATTTAACCCAGTTCGCGAAAAATGCTACAAATTATTCTAACTCCTCACTTCTTTTAGCACTTAAAATATATTTACAGATTTACAGATTTAGGAATCCAACATATCAATCAGTATTATACACAATAATATTTTCCATGCTCATTTACTATCATCGTCAAAATAATTAAATAAATAAAATTTATACTTATTACAAAATCAATTAATTAAGCCAATTCAATTTAAAATTATATACACACACACATATATATATACAAAAATTGTATATGAAAATGGTAGGTGTTACATGAGTGAATTCATTTACTTGAAAGAACACTGCGCTTCGGAATAAAGGCGCTAGATCAAACTTGGCTTATCTGGCTGATGTTCTATTAGTAGAAACTCCAGTAAAGTCCCTATTAGAGCCTACTGGTTTTGTATCTTTCTTGAGGGTTAAAACGAACCTTGAGAGCAATGTAGCCTTGATCAAGGCTCTGGCTGAGCGGTGGTGGGATACAACCAGCACTTTCCATTTTCCATGCAGGGAGATGACTGTTGCCCCATGTGATCTATCAATGCTAACTGGACTGCACTTCGGGACCCGTCACTAGATCTTTGAGCTGACTGAAGGGTTACTTTCACTCCTAAGGATATGATTCAGCTCATAGGTTAGGATCCACCCCAAAATCGCATATCGATACCTCGCATTTGGCTTCAGGCTCGACTGAGGGATATGGAGCCATTCACTGACATTCTATTCGATACTGACATTATAGCTAGGCTAATGATGTTGATTCTGGCAGGATGTACTTTTGGACACACCCGTCGGGATACTGTGAGTCTGAACATTTTGCCGAGTTTGATAGACATGACTTAACTGGGTGGATATGACTGGGCAGGCGCTATTCTGAGCACTATATACTGGGAGATATGCGGCTTGTCTCGGGGAGCTTTCAACTCTTATGGAGGGACTCACTTCATTCGGGAGGTATGCTCTCTGCATCCTTTGTTAAACCGAAAAGGCACCCTCTGTACCCTTTGCAAATTCTGAACTGAGAGGTACTCTCTGTACTTCTTCTGAACTTCTGCCAAGTCTCTCTGACTTTCTCTGTCTTCAATGCTTGAAACAGGTCTGGGCTTATGAGTATTTTCCAATGTTGGCTCCCACTCTTAACAACCCTAGGCTGGATGTCTTCCCTGTTGGTATCCGGTGGAACAGGGAATATTGGACTAGCCCTGGTATGCACAAGTTTAGGACTATTCGAGCAGCTTTTAATAGCCTCAACACTTTTCAGGTATCTTCTGACTTTACCTTATTCACATTTCCTTTTTTTTTTTACTCACCATAACCCTTTTGCAAGTCACGACGAGACCTTTCATGGATAGGATGCAGCTGATGCCAGTAGAACTTGACTTAAGTGCCACACTGGATTGCTCTCGACTGTTGCTCCACTCTCCGCACAATAAGTTATACTACCTAGGAGAGAGAGTCTGATTTCAGACTATTGGTAGGTGGGTAGTTCCGGCACACCCACCAATTGACATGAGGTGGAACTTGGATATCCATGCCCCTAATGAGGCTTACACTGGTCTTCCTATACATTTGTATATGACTCATCAAGATAATTATGCGTTATTCTATCGCACTCGGCTGATGGGACCTATTGGTGATCCATGTCGACAATTAGGACGTCCATCTAGCTCTGCTAAACCTTCTGTTGTTTGGCAAAGTCGGGCTCAAAGTGTGGGTGCATCAAGAGACCCTTCTTCAACTGACCCCAATGTTACCCCTGGGATGCGAAATGATCATGATCGGGTCATTTTGAGCCCTAACTTTTGGTTATCTGAAAATATCTTCTACACCAGGGCTCATGGCGAGATGCAGACATACGATCTTTCAGATGCGGTCCATCCTCTTGCACCAGACCTACCTGATAACATTGAGGTATGTTCATGCTCTTTTTCTTGGTTTTTTTTTTCAGAAATGATGCTTAAGCTTGCAATACCTCCTGGCCTTCCTTTTGGAAATGATCCTTAAGCATTTGGCTTTTCTTTCTGCAGGTTAACATGGAATGGATTCATCACACCTGTCATGTGGGATGCAGAATGGAGCTAGCTTTGTCAGGTATGCTGACTCGACTTGACATTCAGGCTGACCCACCTCATCAACCGGAGGACCCCCGTCGACATCGTCAAAGAGATTAGTGGCCTTCTTGAGCATCTTTTTTTTTGTAGCTCTGTTTATGCTTATTTATGAACAATGATGTACGGATGATGTTTCATGTATGTCTTATGTATGCATGTATTTATGGTATTTTAGCTGACTACCCATGTTATGAATGCAAACTAAAAATGTTATGTAATGCTATGTAATTTTAGACCTAAATGCACTAAAATGCCAAGGGATTTTGGAAATGTCCTAAAATGTCCCGAAAACCTCTAAAAATCGAAAAAATTAACAAGAGATTCACTAAGAAAAAGGGCATTGCCGCCAGGATGAAGGGGCAGTGTGCCCCTAGTGTTATAGTGGTGTCGCCATGACACTTTTTTGGAGCTTGGCGGTACCATCACCATAAGGGGCGGTGCCGCCAAAGTGCTATGGCGTCGCCTCCCATATGGGTGGTGGCATTTCCCTGGCCTGCGCACCCAAGGCAATTTGGGCTCATTTTTTTCTATAAATAGGGGGTCCTATTCTTTCTAAAAAGCCATTCTGACTCTCATTTTCACTCAGAACTTTCCATGGAACCCTACTAAAGTCATCATATGTTTTTGTGGACCAAAAACCTAGACAAAGTCGAAAAGAATAATTTGGGCAAGTATGGGATCAATTTTGTTCTGACTTTGAGGGGTGTGAAAGTGGATTGGGATTTTCTGAAGGCTTGTCTTAGGTTTTGGGATCCTACAGACCATGTGTTCCAATTTGGAGCGAGCATGGAGGAAATGTGCCCCACTTTTGAGGAATTTAGCGCTATCATTGGAACTAATCCGAATGCTGGTATAGCTGTCCCCGAATACCGAGTTGGATACTTTCACTTTTTCAAGAGGCTCCTAGGATTAGGACAAGAATTGGCTAGCTCTATGGTCATGGGAGACCAAGTCAATCTAACTGCAGTCACAACCGAGTTTTAATACCCAGAAGATACAGGGGATACGATGAGACAGAAGCATAGGATGATAGCCTTAGTTCTATGTTTGACTGCTGGATGCCTATTCTTCAGCTCACTGGGCTGGGGAGATGTTCAAGTAGTGGAATTGGTTACTCAGATGGAGTAGGGCTGCACTATTGTCAGTCTGATTTTGGCAGAGACCCTACAGAGCTTGGATGGAAACTACAGAGTTGAGGGGCCTTGGTCTGTTAGCCCAGTCATTTTGCAGGTAGAAATATCTTGTACTTCCTCCTTACACATTTTTTCATTTGTTTTTACCTCTTTTATTTCTCTTCCAGATTTGGTTTAAGGATCACTTACAAGTGGTGGCTCCCTCAAATAGGATGCCCTATTCAGCTGCACAATACCACATGAGGTGAGCTCTGATCCGTTTTGGTTCAGAAAAAGAGTGGACTGCCTGGGTTTTAGAGTTGGATTCTGGAGATCTGCTTTAGTACTGCTCTTGGTACGAGATTGACTCATTTATCACGATGAGCTATGGGTATAAGATGGTTTACCTGCTAGGTATTTCCATGACCTCATTTAATCAAGGCACGAGAGTCTTGAGGCAGATGGGTCAACCCCAAGGCACCCCAGTAGACGGAGTTGTCTACCCTTCATCTTTGATTACCGGTCCTGTTTTCCAGGCCATAATGAATGGCTAGAGGCGGACGATGCACTTTGTATGCCCTATTGGCTTATCAAGCAAACTGGAGGATTATGATTCCTGGTTCATCCGGGAAGTTTGGCCTATTGAGAAGATCAGGCGAGTAGCCTTGATTATAGAGTTGGAAGCAGACACAAAAACTAGAGATATTAAGACAGATGCAATGACGAGACCAGAAGACACTGAGCTGATGCAAGGTGAGCTGGAGGAAAAGGTTGAACTAGATTCACCTGTGATTAAAAACAGTGAGTCTGATGACTCAGAGGATATGCATCCTAGGAGAAGACGGGCTTAGACTCTGCACTCCATCTTTTTTTATCATGTTTTAGACTTTTTTTTCTCTTTTTTTTTTGTGTGTGTGTTTGAAAATATGATCTCTTTTGAATGAAGTATAATGGAATTTTGCTATTTTGACTCTAACAGACAAGACAGGATAGAGTTTAATGAAAACTGGACACGAAAAGAATAGACTATGACTCATGAAACCCAATTTAAAATGAGGCTCTCTCTTTTTTTTTATTGCTTCATTATTTATTATTTTTTATTCATTTTTTTCATTTTTATTTTTTTATTTATTGCTCTAATTTTTGCCCGAGCTGCCCTTCCGGGTTTTCAACTCGTCGAGCTGCTCTAATTTTTGCCTAAGCCGCCTTATTCAGGTTTTCAACTTAGCGAGCACAAGTCAATTAATCTGGGTATAAAATGGTAATTTTATTATGCATTGGACCGTACCCAAAGTGGGTTGCCTACGTATCTCCATTTTTATTTTTTCATTTTTTATTTTATTTTTTTTACACACCAAATTTTCTTCTGGGAGAATCAAGTCCTTGTAGTTCCGTTCATACAATACAGCATGAAATGGAAATTACACAAAATATCTTTTCAGTTGATCAATATTATAAGGATTAGAAAATTCATTCCCATCCAAATCCATGAGTATGACACCTCCGCCAGACAGGATCTTTTTGAGCATATATGGGCTGACCCAATTTGGTCTGAACTTCCCTCTTGGATCATGCACAAGAGCTCTGATTTCCTTTAGCACTAGGTTGCCCTCTTATAATCCCCTGTCAGTTATCCTTTTATTGAAATGGCGAGCAAGTCTTTGCTGATATCCTTGGATTCAATAGAGTGCATCCATCCTTTTTTCATCAATGGCATTCAACTGATCATGATATCCTTTGATCCATTCTACTTCACTCAGCTGGTTTTCCTGCATAACCCTCGCAGAGTGGATTTGCACTTTAACTAGAAGCACCGCTTCCATCCCGTATACCAAGGAATACGGAGTTGCCCCTATCGGCGTGCGTATGGAGGTTCTGTATCCCCATAATGCAAATGGGAGGCGTTCATGCCAGCCTCTATGATTGGTAATCATCTTCTGCATAATTGACTTAATGGTTTTGTTCACTACCTCGACTGCTCCATTAATTTGAGGATGATAGGGTGAAGAACGATGATGCTGAATCTTTTCCCTTTTGAGCAGACTTACTACTTCATTTTGGAAATGGGAGCCATTATCTGTGACTATCTCAAAAGGTAGTCCAAACCGACAAATGATGTTAGTTTGGATAAAGTGTGCTACCTTCTTAGAATTCAACACATGGTAAGAAACGGCTTCCACCCATTTCATGAAGTAATCTATTGCCACTAGAATATACTCATGTCCATTCAAAGATTTGGGACTAATACGTCCTATGATATCAATACCCCATGTAGCAAAAGGTCAGAAAGTTGCAGTCGGATGCAACAGGACAGGAGGTCGTTTCTAAAGCTTGGAAAATATCTGGCATTTGTGATATCATTGTACAAATTTAGCACGATCTCCGTTCATTATGAGCCAAAAATACCCTAGATTCGTGATTTTTCTGGATAACGTAAAACCATTCATGTACGGGCCTTCGTCTCCGCTATGCACCCATTCCATGACCTACTGAGCTTCCTCTTCCGTCACACATCTAAGGTGGATGTTATCCCATGCTCTCCTATATAACACATCACCATTTGGTATGAGGTTACTGTCCAATTGCCTTAGGGTCCTCCAATCTGATTTGGATGCCCCTTCTGGATACTAGTCGTTCTTTAGAAGATTGAATATGTCCTAATACTATGGCTTACCATCGGCTATTTGAACTTGCATGCATACTGTGTTATAACTTGGTTGCCTTCGCACTTCAGTAGCCATAGGTCATACAATTTCATTTCTTATCATGTCAATCATAGAGGCCAGAGTTGCCAGAGCATAGGCGAACTGATTCTTGGCTCGAGGTAGATAATGGAAAGATAATTCATGAAAACTTTCTACTAAATCAACTATGCATTGATAGTAAGGAACTAAACAGTCTTCTCTTATCTTCCATTTTCCTAAAGCTTATGAAACAATCAAATTAGAGTCCCCGTAGACTTCTAGATAATCAATCCTCATGTTGATGGCTACCTATAAACCACATATGCAAGTTTCATATTCTCCTTCATTGTTTGTCACCTCAAATGCTAACTTAATGGCTATGGGTAAATGATACCCATCAAGTGTGACAAGTACAATTCCAGCACCATAGCCCTTGCTATTGGTTGCTCCATCAAACTATAACTTCCAGACTTCAGGTTCTAACTCCATAACGTCTTCATCTGGAAACTCAGGTTCAAATGGCTGACCATCTATTGGTGCAGCAGCTAATTGGTCAGCTATCACACTTCCTTTAATAGCCTTCCTTGGAACATATTTGAGATCCAAGGCTGCTAAAACAGCCAACCATCGTGCCATCTTGCTGTCAAGAATTGGACTCGCCATAAGGAATTTCAAAGGGCTCTTGTCTGCGAGGACTTACGTAGTATATGAACCCAAATAATGTTGCAGCTTATGGCATACCCATACCAAAGCGAGACATAATTGTTCAATTTGATTGTACTAGAGCTCATGAGCGAGCATGCGCTTACTCAAATCATAGATGGCATTTTCCTTATGTGAACTCACAGCCTTCTGAGTGAGCATTGCCCCCATAGCTTCTTTGGTCACAGAGAGGTATAGTAGCAAAGGTTTACCGGGCTTGGGCGGTTGCAAGATAGGAGGGGCTAGCAAGTATTGCTTTATATTTTCAAGAGCTTGCTAACATTCATCATTCCATTCCTCAGGGACTCCTTTCTTTAGTAACTTAAAGATGGGTCCACAAACATTAGCTAGTTGGGAAATGAACTGACTGATGTACTACAAACATCCTAGAAATCCCCTGATCTCTTTCTCTGTTCTTGGAGCTGGCATCTCTAGAATGGCTCTTGACTTAGCTGGGTCTACTTCTATCCCCTTTTTGCTTACCATATAGCCCAAAAACAAACCCGAGGATGCACCAAAAACACACTTTGTCGGATTCAACTTTAGATTGTACTGTCTCAACCTAAGGAAGAAATGCCTTAATGCATCTATGTGTCCTTCTGCTAATTTGGATTTGATAACCATGTCGTCAATGTATACTTTCACATCCTTGTGAATCATGTCATGAAAGATAGTTGTAACCATTCTCTGATATGTTGCCCCAGCATTCTTTAAACTAAAAGGCATGACCTTGTAGCAGTAGGTGCCCCATTCTGTCACAAAGGATGTCTTTTCCTTGTCAGGTGGGTAGACTTATATTTGATTATATCCCGCATACAGATCAGTCAAAGAGATTACCTCATATTCGTTCATGCAGTCAACCAATAAGTCTATGTGAGGTAAAGGAAAATCATTTTTTGGATAGGCTTTATTTAGATCCCTGTAATCCACACACACTCTTACTTTGTCGTCCTTCTTGGGCACAGGCACTATATTAGCTAGCCATGAAGGGTAAGTGATAGGTTCAATGAAACCGTTCTTCAATAACCTGGTGACTTCTTCTTTGATCTTGAGAGACCATTCTGTCTTCATCCTTCGAAACTTCTGCTTTATAGGCTTCACATCCTCATAAGTTGAAATCTTATGGACTGCTATGCTTGGATCAATACCCGTCATGTCTTCAGGTTCTCAAGCAAAATAGTCTAAAAATTCTTGAACAATCTTGATTAAAGAAACTTTATCATGTAATGATGATGCAATAAATGTTAATTTCAATTTATCATCTGCGCCCATATTTATTAATTCTTTATTTTGTTCTTTTATTTCATTTATTTCTTTTTCTTTTGAAGCCTCTTTTAAATTGGATTCAGGGAAAGGAAAAAAAAATCAAGAATATAAGAGGAAAATTGGACTATTTTATTGCTAGCAAAAGTTTTGTCCTCACGAACTACACCAAAATGAAAAGAAGGACCAGAAAGATCCTTTACAGACTCCATAACGGAAAAAGAAGATACAGACTCAAGAGACTCTGACTTGGACTTGGCTGGGAGAGAAAACAAAACATCAAGTCCGAGAAGCTTCTCAATGTGCTAGTTATCAAGTGTAGCCAAGGCTGGATGGATAAGTTTGGTGGGGTCTGATTCTAGTTCGTCTCCAATCATGAGGACTTGCTCAAAGAGAGTAGCCTCTATATTTTCCTCGCAATCCTGCTCTAATAGGTATATGGGCTCACAATCCTCCAAATTAAGCCTGATATCAAAGAAAATTTCAAAACCTGGGATTAGCTTTTTAGTTATAGGGCAAAACCATGGTTCAGCAAAACCACAAAAAGGAAAGTCTTCTCCCTTTTTACAAACTATCAATTGAAAGTTTTGAAATAGGGTCACATCTGCCAATCAAAGGTCTCACCTTTCCTCTTAGCCTCGACTCTCCTTTTAGCTTCCATCTCAACCTCCTCTAGATCTTATTCAATAGGTTAATAACCAAGTCCAAAAGGTGGGTTGGCCACTAAGTACTCATCAAAAGAGGTTATTCCTTATTGGTTCCTCTTAAGACCTAAACCAGGGAAGTAATTCATTTTCTTTAAAATGTTAGCCACAACAATATTTTCAAAAAGATCGAAATCAAAAGGGACTAACTCTTTACCTCTTTTTTGTTCGATGAACTGAATGGTGTCAAAAGAGAAACCAGACAAAGGGACAATGTTCGGCTAGGGCTGAATTCCCAAAACGGGTGCAAAGATAGGAACCTCACTTTTACCATGTACATCACCCTTGATAGTAACCACATCAGTCCCATGAGGCATTTTAAGATTTTGATGCAAGGAGGATGGGACCACTTTCGCTTTACGGATCCAGGGTCTTCCAAGGAGGAGATTAAAACAAGCGGGGACATCAATCACTTGGAAAGGGATTGGAATGATAATTGGTCTGATTGTCACATCAAGAGTTGCCACACCCAAAACCTCTCTCTTAGTGTTATCATATGCCTTCACAATCTAATTGGATGGGCTAAAATCTGTAGCCTCTAGGCCCAAACAACTCGCAAATTTTAATGGGCAAACATTCAGAGCAGACCCATTATCTATCAAAACCATCGGGACTGTCTTCCCTTGGGTGATGACGGTTACATATAATGTGTGATTGTGATTTTCTCCTCCTTTAGGTAAATCTTAATCCGTGAAGGAGATAGAAGCCACCTTGGTCGAGCTAGTGAGTGAGGCAACCAAGGTTTTCAGGAGAAATGTTGATTAGAGCTTGACATTAATTCAACTCCTTATAAAGAGCTTGGCGATGTGGGAAGGATGATTGGATGAAGCTCCAAATAGAGATGTTGACTTGGGTTTTCTTCAATTAATTAAGGATAGCATCCTCTTTGGGATCATTGTTTATCTTTTCCATGGGCGGGGGGATATGCTGAACAGGCTATTGAACTGATGAACTCGCCTGGAAAGGTCTCCCACTTTGGGTTATTGCATCTATCTCTTCCACAAAATCATTGAAGTCTAAGATGCAACAACAACCTTCACTTGATCGAATCAAAGAGATCAAATCAAGTTTCGGGTCGTAAGAGTAAAGAACATTAACATTGTCCTGATGGTTTGGGAGAGGATTTGTGGTGATGTTAGGTCTGGCTCTTGGTGGGATTATATCTCTATTGTTCACCAGGTCTTGGATTTTGTTTTTCAAGGTTTTGCACATGTCTGTTTTGTGCCCTGTACCTTAATGATAATCACAGTACTCATTTGCATTCCAACCTCTAGGATATGGGTTCGGAGGTGCTTTAGGTTCTAGAGGCTTAAGCAGATTTGATTCCGAAGCCTTATTGTACACCAAAATTAAAGGCATACCCAAATCAGTGAAAGATCTCCTGCAAGTCTCATAGGAGGATGATTAGAAATAGCAGCAATTTCCCCGCCTTTTTTATTGGAGGGAGCATTGTGGCCATAATAAGTGTTTGTCCTATACCTTGAACTAGAGGATTCTTCTTTAATTTGCCCGTTTTGGATCAAATCCTCTATCTTTGAAGCAGTGGCAATAAGAGCTTTAAAATCTGGCAAGTACTAGATTTTGAGACAAGTCTGATAACTTGGGAGGAGATTCTTAATAATTATATCAATCCTCTCTTGCTCAGTGGGCTTGTTCATCATTTGGGCTACTTTAGCCCTCCATCTTGTAAGGAAAAGGGAGAAAGACTCCCTTTGTTGTTGTTTGGTGGTTTCCAAATCTCTCCTAGTGATGTCCACCTCGAGATTGTAATGATATTGTTTGACAAAGACATTGCAAATATTATCCCAACTTTTCTTGAAATTGGTGTCTAAATCAATAAACCATCTCATTGCAGCCCCTGTGAGTGACTGTTGGAACAATTGAGCAAAGAGCTCATTGTCCACTCCCAATGGGTTCATGGCTCCTACATACATTTTTAAATCAATTTTTAGGCAAGTGGTGCCATCAAATTTATCCATGCTAGTCATTTTGAACTTTGGAGGAACCCTAGCATTTGGAAAAAGAGTAAGAGCATCAACATCAATGAGATCCTCATGCTTCTTGATATTTTTGAGAAGCCTTTCCATAGCTTCGAATTTTTCCATTAATTTTTTTGTTTCAGTTGGGTTGGAGCTTTCTCCTCCATGAAAAAGATTCGGGGAGGAGGATGGAGATGTTCGGCAATTCAGATTGGTGACTAGGGGAATAACAACTTCTGGAGCTTTCCCACTATTTGTCAAATTAATAACAGGATTTGGCAGAAGGGATGAAAATTCATCAGGAGTATTGGCTTGATTGGTACTTGATTCTTGACCCATCATTGTTTTCACCTCAGTAAGGATGGATTGGCGTTGTGTATGAAGGGCATGGTCTAGAGCAACACAGAAGTTATCCTCTTGTTTCTTGAGTAGGGTGGCTAAAAGTGTTTCTATGGCTTCCATGTCGGGTACTGCGCCCTCTATCTGTACCTTTAAAAAGAAAATACCCTGAATCAGATCATAGTGGTCCAAAACAAAACCTAAGCAAAGATGGGAAAAAATGACCTAATCTAGGTGAAGTTTGAGGGTTTGCGGGTTTTGGTTTAACCATTGACTTTTTTGGTTCTTAGTCCATAAATGCATGAATGCATGGTTGTGCATGAATGCATGGTTATGCATGTGTATGAAAAGATTGGTTCATGATGACAATTTAACATTATCATGACTCATGGGCCCTAAGGTCGAGGGTCTACTGTTCACTACATGAAGGCTAGGTGGTTTGGTTTAAAGGGTACCCGTCACACTAGAGCAGTGAATATATCTAACCACATGTGAAACAATTAGTTTTGCATGGGTCCAACAGTACTACTGCTCGTTACACTTCAAAAAGTATTTGAAGATTCATCATGGGAAGGATGCTTTTGCTATCTCCCAACATACTCAAAGAGAGTTGTCGGATCAATGCTACTCATTATCCAAAGGTTGAATTTCGTAACTGGTGATGCAGTGATGCATGAAAATCAAGGTTAAACTAAAAGCCAAGTAAAAAGTCACTTTTGAAAAAGATTTTCAACCAATTGGTAGTCCTCTTTAACTTTTGCAAAGAGTTTGATCCCCAATGGAGTTGCCAGCTGTGAGGCCTCGCCCGAGCACCGCCCTTCCCAGGGAGATCAAGAATGCTCATTTTCGGGATGATTTCTCACGGATTCAGAGGCGACCTTAGCGCCTCTTTGAAAATGATTTTGACGTTTTGAAGTCACCACCTTAAGTTATTTTTGTTGGAAAATTTTAAGGTAAAAACCTATTTAGACTCCAATTATTATCCCAAAGGAAAATAAGTGCACTAGTCTTTAAAACCAAAGAGGATTCGGGGACTAGGTTTTCGATTGAACTTGGCTTCTAATTTTAACCTTGATTTAGAATATTTTCATGAGCAGTTTAATAGGATGAGATATATAGATGCATGAGCAAGTAAGTGAATGGATGAAAGCAATAAAGCAGTTTAGAGAGCAATAAATTAAATTATTACAATTCAAGAATCTCAAAATATGGATATCAACTCTATCCCTTATGGGTTCTAGGTCGATCACATATTCTCCGAATAATACATTCAATAAAACCGTTAATTAAGCAATTAATAGAAAAGAGATCGCTTTGATCTTTTTGGATTTGAAGCCCTTACATAGCTTGCCTGCGTATCCCGTTAAATGGGAATCAAAACCCACGCAGTTCTCCCTTCTTGCGAAGGAGGGTTGATTTTATGCCCAACTTATCATGTTTTGGACTCTTTATTTTAATGCTCTACCAAAATAAAGGAGCTTTGCCTATTTTGATGTTCTATCAGAAATAGGAAAAGTTAGGAGATGATATCTTCTCCTTTTCTTTTTGGGAAGGCAATGGTCGAATTGTCCTTCCTGATCGGAGTTCCACTTTGGTTTGATTGAAGCATGGGAAGATGGTCGGACTATCTTTTATCTGGCTTTTTGAAAAGAAAGCAATCAGATTGCTTGCCAGGATCGGAACTCTACTTGAGATCGGTTGAAGCCCGAGAAAACGGTTGAATTGTCTTTTATCTGATAATTCAAAAGAAATCAAGCAAACCAACAAATTGATTTTATATTAAAAATGATTTTAAGGCTCCACATGCCCCGGATTGATTATTCTTTAAATTCAAAGAGAATTAAAGAACTAAGAAGAAATCGGTATATGAGGGAGAATAGAAGAAATCTGAGAAGAAAAATTCGACTTCAAGTGATTTCGGGGTGTCAAATTATGAAGGAGGGGGTCTCTATTTATAAGCATGGGGGCTGCCACCGGAAGGGGGTGGCGGTACCGCCCAAGAAGGAGGGCAGCAGCACCCTGGGTGCCCAGCAGTACCGCCGGGCCGACGATACCACCCCCTAAGGAGGGCGGCATCGCCCTCTCTTGAAGGTGATAGCCTGGGTCCGACTACGCTCCGATGCATTTCTGAGTTCGTCCGAGCGTGGGTTTAGTTTCGGTGAGTGCTGGTCGGCTTGGCACAAGTTGGAGTGGTGTGAAAAACTAGTGTTCACTGGCTTCGCCCTACTAGTGTTTCTAAGATCCGTAGTTTCCTTGGTATAGCAGGATACTACAAAAGATTTGTGAAGGATTTTTCCAAGATTGTTGCTCCGTTGACTAAATTGACTCAAAAACATGAGAGGTATTAGTGGACTGATGAATGTGAAAGCAATTTTCAGACTTTTAAGTCTTGCCTCACGTGTGCTCCAGTGTTAGCATTGCCATCAGAGGATGATAAATTCACAGTGTACTGTGATGCTTCCAGAGTTGGATTGGGATGTGTTCTTATGCAGAATAGGAGAGTGATTGCCTATGCTTCTCGGCAGTTAAACAAGCATGAAATGAACTATTCGATTCATGATTTAGAGATGGCAGCAGTAGTATTTGCATTGAAGATTTGGAGACATTGTTTTTATAGGTCTAAATGTGAAATATATATTGATTATAAGAGTTTGCAGTATATATTTCAACAGAAGGATATGAACCTCCAGCAGCGCAGATGGGTTGAATTGTTTAAGGATTATGATTATGAGTTTCTTTACCATCTGTGTAAGGCTAATATAGTAGCAGATGCACTAAGCCAGAAGTCTACGGGCAGTCTAGCTCACATCTCAGTCTCCAGGAGACCATTGATCTGTGAGATGAAGGAGTTAGCCAATATGGGTATAGTATTGGATTTGGGATCCTAAGATCGTAACCAGACTCTGATAGCCTAATTTTGGGTTAAGCCACTATTGATTGATGATATTAAGGTGGCATAGGATTGAGATCCATATCTACTGAAGCTAAAGGGAGATGTTCTGAATGGCGAGACATCAGAGTTTACAGTAGAGGATGATGTACTAAAGTGTGGGAATCGGTTATGTGTAGCCGATATTAATGGGTTACGATATCAGATTATGAGAGAGGCTTATTATTCTTCATATAGTGTACATCCTGGAATTACCAAGATGTACCATGATCTGAGGGATGTGTATTGGTGGCTTGGTATGAAGAGGGATGTAGCTCGGTTTGTTTCTATATGTTTAGCTTGTCAGCAGGTTAAGTTTGAGCATCAAAAGCCTTCTGGCTTGCTTCAGGAGATTGAGTTGCCATAGTGAAAATGGGAGCAGATTACTATAGATTTTGTAGTCGGTTTACCGAGGACTACACAGGGTTATGACTCCATATGGGTTATTGTAGATTGAATGACAAAGTTTGCTCATTTCCTAGAAGTGAAGACTAGCTACTCTGCAACTCAGTATGCACAGTTGTATATGGACAAAATTGTTCGACTTCATGGAGTGCCAGTGATGATAATATCTGATAGGGGTATGCAGTTTACTTCTCGATTTTGGCAGACGTTCTAGGAGTCTATGGGTATCCAGTTACAGTTCAGTATAACTTTCCATCCACTAACTAATGGACAGACAGAGAGGACTATCCAGACTTTAGAGGATATGTTGAGATTATGTGTTCTAGATTTTAAAGGTAACTAGGATCAATATCTGCCATTGATTGAATTCTCCTACATCAACAGTTACCATTCTTCTATCGGAATGGCTCCTTATGAAGCACTGTATGGTAGGAAATACAAATCTCTAGTGTGTTGGGTGGAACCAAAGGAGAAACAGTTAGAAGGACCAGAGTTGATTAAGGAGACGATGGAAAAGTTGCCTAACATTAAGGAACGGATGAAGACCGCTTTCAGCAGATAGAAGAGTTATGCCGATCCAAAGCGGAAGGATGTTCATTTTTCCGTTGGTGACCATGCCTTTCTTAAGATCTCACCAATGAAAGGTGTTATGAGATTTGGGAAGAAAGGGAAGATGTCACCAAGATTTGTAGGCCCATTTGAGATACTTAAGAAGATTGGTAATGTGGCTTACAGATTGGCTGTTCCTCCAAATTTGAGCCATGTTCATCCGGTGTTCCATATTTCTATCCTGAGAAAATATGTGTCTAATCCATCGCATGTATTGGAGGTACAGGATATTAGGGTTAATGAAGACTTGTCATTTGAGGAACTACCAGTGGAGATTGTAGATAGACAAGTCAGACAACTGAGAAACAAAGAAATCCCAATGGTTAAAGTGCTATGGAGGAAACAATCGATGGAGGAGTGCACATGGGAAAGCGAGCAGGACATGAAAGACAAGTATCCATTCTTGTTCCAACATTAAGGTATGTATGTATTTTAAATTCGAGGACGAATTTATTTGAAGGAGGGTAGAATGTAATACCCTAGAAAAGCCTACCATAATTATATGATTATTGTTCTCAATATTTGATTTGAAATCATCGAAATGAATAAAAATAATTTTAGAGACTTGGTTAGAAACAAAATATTTTTCTGGAAAACTTCGGTGTCGATAACGCTGCCGAGAAAATAGCAGTCCGGTCGACAGATAAATTTCTGATTCTGACTAGAGATAAAGAATCATATATGTGCATGTGTAATTATGGTAAAAAGAAAGAGGTGAAAAATGTTTAGGAACACTGAAAAAGTAAGTGATGGTAAAATCGTAAATAAATGAAACTTTGGGGATATAGTGGAATTTGGACTGTTTGAGTTTCAGAACGGCTCTGAAACTATTTTTATAATAAAGTATAAATAAAAATAAAATGTTTGAATCTTCATTTTGAAATCCAAATCCCATCAGAATTGTCAGAATAAATTAGAGAGGGAAATGTGACAAAAGTATAATTTAAGAAAAGTTTAAGGGCCAAAATGAAATTTACCAATTATGACTTAGTATGTAAGCCACACTTAGAAATTTTTTCTTCATTTTCTTCTTCTTCTTGGCAAAAATTTCCCTTTTCTTCTCCCACCATTTTTCCTTCAAATTTGTTAAGGAAAATCAATGGAAACTTGAATTAAACCGTGAATCTTCCATCTTCCATCCATTTTCTACCTTGGAGAATAAAAAATTTTAAAGAACAAGCACTTTGAGGATTTCGGCCCAAGCTTCAACTTTAGGTAAATTCTTATTTTGTTTGATTTCATGATTGATTTAGGTATTAGAGATGTTAATTAGATTGGGTAATGTGTTTAATTGCATCAATTGATGCATATAGCATTTTTCCCAAATTTTCAAACACTAAACCTAAGTTGTATGAAATGGCTATGTGAAATTGAGTTATTTTATGTTAATTGAGTGTAGAATATGTTAATTAGAAGTTAATTGATGGATTATTTATGATTGATCTGATGTAGAAAATCAAATTGAGGAAGTTTATCATTTTTGCCTACTTTGAAGAATTAGAGGCAAATCAATTTTGGTGGCTTATTTGGAGTATTAGGTGAGTCTTTTATGCATTAAATAATATGTCTAAAGTGTTAAATTGAAGTTTGGAATTCATACACAAAAAACCTAATTTGGTCAAATTCCATTAAAGTATTTTTGCCTTGTTTTCCCTTGGTTTTCCTATGCCTTTTGATCCTTTGCATATTGTTTATTGTTGTGTTTATAATGCCTATGGAATTTCCTATAATGTGTTTTTTATAATTGGGGCAATGTTGGAGTTGCATCCAAATCTTGTCAAACTGTCTACTCAAAGTTGGCCACCAAGTGTTTGTCAAAATGCCTAGCTCAAAATTCATAAGCCAACTATTTGAATGGCATCGTTGTTAGAGACAATGGCATGTCAATTGCATCAACTTTTTGTTCATGAATGACTAACTTATGTTACATCCCATTGTTAGTTGTCAAACCCTTGTTCATTGTATAATCACTTGTTATTGTTATTCCTTTGGTTCTATTGCTCCTTGAATTGATTAATGATGAATTATTGATACTTGGTGATACCATTATTGTGCAATGGTATATATTGACTTATTTCTTATTTCTATTATTTTCGATGTGATTTGACAGAGTTGTCACCCCAACAGGGTAGTTTGTACATACTGTCGACATTGTACACATTGTATTATAATGCCCTAGTTGGAAAGGGTTATCAGTCCTAGCCATAAGACCTGATCCATCTTATGTTTATTGACATAAGATTGATATGTGTTTGACACATATTATATGCATTTCATGACCCTATATCTATCTTGTCCATGTGATATATTCTCCATTGATGTGATTACTGACTTTACAGTCACTTACAATCACCTTCTGTACTTGATTTTGTATCCTGTTATCTCTTGAGTAGATTAATTTATTTATCTCATCTGCTTATTTCTTATTGATTTTCCAGCACATACTTCTTGTCGATACATATTAGATTCACTGAGTATCTTATATACTCACCCTCTTATTTTTCCCATCTCCAGGTACAGAGTAGGAGACAAATATCCCATCATTTGACTCTCTATGAATTCTGTAGTATTTTTATATCAGTGTAATTATATAAATACTGTATTATTTTTGTATATTCATATCATAACTGCTCCATGGGTTATATATGATATAGTTAGTTTATGAACATGTATATATGGCATATTATGGAGTATAATTAATGATATGGCATGATATGATGATTGTAATAGCCACTTGCAGTAAGAATTATAGATATATTATAGAATGTCAGAATGAATAGTAATTAGGTAAATGATTAATTAATTGATAGTAATTGATGATTGCATGTGATACTAGATTTTACGGGTGCCAGTCACCTCTAGCATCTCCCGCATCCTAGGACCGTCGCGTTCCTAGGTCGTGACACAAAAGAGTTAGAGTTGGTATCCCCTATTTTGTTGTAAATTATTGCTTTCTTTTATTACTTTAGATGAATGGTTTAACTGCTTTATTTATTTCTCTGCATCCGATAAATATCATTCATGAAAATAATATTTTCAAGTCATGATTAAACTGAAAGCCAAATCATATTACTTACAACCGAAAATCTAATCCCCGATTATATAAATCTGATTCGAAAATCTAGTGTTCTTTTCATTGAAATGCAAATTTGAATTAAAATTGAGTTTTTATCTTATATTTTTTTCATAAAAAAAAAATTAAAGTGGCGTCTCAGGTCCCAAAAATCAAAATCATTTGCCAATATAATAACATGGCAAATTATTCGCTCTCCATCCGTGAGACTGAGGGCCAATTAGCATTCTGATTCTCTCTAGCCGTCTAAATGAAGTGTTCAAGCAACGCCTTAAAAGACGTAGAGAAGGAAATGATCTTAACAATGCCCAAAACAATAAAGTTATTGGAAAAAGTAAGAATAACCTCCGAACCCATAATGTTTCAGGCTTGTATTTATTTATAGGAGGTTGGACTTGCTAAGGATCTCTTCATTGAATCATATCTGGATCAGTGTCTCGGAATGTATTGAAGTGGCGACTCTCATCTTGCTTATAATGAGTTAGACCGTGAAAATGTCGAAATCACACTGGAGAAACTAGTTAAGAAAAAATATTATTCAAATTTTAAAATAATATATTTTAAATAGTGCAAACACAATGATAGAATTTTTTTATCTTTTGTTTCCAAAGAAAAGGACAATTTTCAACTTTTTGGTTTATCACCTTTAAATAATTCATTATTAGTTTTCCAATTGAGTGAAATGCGAAAAAGGAAATTGAAATGGGAAAAATTGGCTGCATTAGATATTTGACGTGGAACACACTAACCAATTATCAAATTCATTAAATTAAAAATCAACACGGCTTTTTGACTTTTCAGCCCCACAGATAGCCCTTTCTTTTTTCTTTTTTTTCCCCCCTTGCTACTTATATGAATGGGATAGAAAGCCCACAGTTATAATTGATTATTTATGGCCACAAGGCCTAGGTCATGTCATAATCTGTGCATTTCTTCAACATAGAAAAATTGACATTCAGGGACGGACCCATTAAGAGTCAAGTGCCCCAGAAATTTTGTAAAAATGTTATAGCAATTTTAGTATTCTAGGACCAATATTAAGATTAAGTTAGAATCAATGAACCTTCAAACCTTCTAAAATTTCAAAGTAAACAAATAATATAAAGAAAGAGTGAGTGAGAAAGAGAAAGAGTCTCTAATATTAATTTTATTAGATAGATCCTTTTTTAGACAGCCTCTCTTGTTATAACTATAATCAATATAATGTTGGCACCTCATGAACAGGATAGCAAAATTTACACCCATAGATAATTGTATAGTTGATATGTGAACTTTATATTCTTTTCAATTTTAATATTTAAATTTTATTTTTAATCAATTAAGTGTCAAAACTTATAAATTTTAAGGGGCATTGGACTGAAATTTTTCACTCAAAAAATTTAAATATATCATTTTTACTCAATAATTGATATTATATTTAAATATTTAAGGGATAAAGTTAAAATATGACCATCATATTCAATCTAGATAATACATCGACTCTATTCCTTTTTGACAGCTCAAATATACCCTTAATGTTATTTAAACTTAACATTGTGCCCCTAACTATGTTAGGATTCGTCTTCGAGCTCTATTGAACTAAAAAATAATAAAAAATTATAATTTAGTATTTAAAATTTGACATAATTATAAAAATAATTTTTAATTAAATATAAAAAATAATTAAATAAATTAAATAATTAAATAAAAAGTAATTTTATTTAATTTAATTTTAAATTAAAATATATAAAAATAAAAAATTATATATGAATATTTGATATAGAAAAATATTCATATATTTTTTTAAATATTTTAATTTTAATTAAAGGAAAAAACAAAAAAAAAAAATTAAAAAAAAGAAAGTTAGTTAATTCATGTACTTTGATTCCGATAATTAACTTGATTATTCTATCTATTTTCTTTAATTTTTTTTTTTAAATTTAAGTAAAATGACCAAAAAAATTATATATATATATATATATATATATATATATATATAATAAGAGAATAAACTCATATATTTTTAATTATTTTAATTTTAATTAAATATTAAAAATAAATTTTTAATTAAATAAATAAATATAAGAAAATAAATTAAATAATTAAATAAAATTAATTATTTTAATTAAATAAAAAAATAAATTAAATAATTAAATAACAAGTTATTATTTTAATTAAATAAAAGTAATTTTATTTATTATAATTTAAATTTACAATATATAAAAAATAAAAAATAAAAAAAATTATGTATAATCATTTCATAAAAAAAATATTCATATAGATTTTTAAATATTTTTATTTTAATTAAATGAAAAAATAAGAAAATATAAAAAAAATAAAAAAGATGAGAGTATTTTAGGGATGGTATTTAATTAAAATAATTAGTATTTGTAATTATTTAATTTATTTTATTATTTTTGTAATATATAATTAAAAAATTATTTTTTAATCATGTCAAATATTAAGAACTAAATTATAATTTTATTATTATTTTTTAATCTACATGGGACTTAACAACGGACTCTAATGGAACGACTGGGTATGTAAATAAATTTGAATAACGTTAGAAATATATTTGAGCAGTTAAAAAAGAAAAAAGACAATATGCTTTTCAAAATAAATATAAATATTATATTTGAATATTATCCTAATATTAAATCATTTATTTCAATTACTACTTATCCTTCACTTTTTATTATTTTCTATCTCTTAACTTTTGAAAAACTCTCAACACTTTTCTATAATTTTATTTTTTAAAGAAAAATTTCAAAAAAAAAAGAAAAAAAATGTAATAAAGAAAGAAATGGAAAAAATTAAAAGATATGAATAAAGTTGAAAGGTGGGGTAAAATAACACATTTTAACATTAAAAAAAAAAAAAGAACAAATTTTAATAATGCGGCGAGAAATTTCAATTAAATTCTAATTGAACAAAACAAATATATATTATTTTAGATACTTGATTGATAAAATATAAAATTAAAACACTGAAATAAAAATTTTCATAAAATTTAGGCACTAATGATCTTTCGTGACACTAATGATCTTTCGTAACACTAATAATCTACCCTTTATGATGCATGACACACTTCAAAAGTACAGTATTTCGTATCTGCTTACCTGACAGAATTCTTGGACACTTACTTGATATTAGAGGTGGCAAATTCTGATCCAATTTGATGACTCGTCCGAATATGTTGGATTTGAATTTGATTTATAATTTATTCAAATTAGTATTTAATTTGAAAATGATTCGATTCAAATAATTTGAATTTGAATAATTTAATTCGTAGGTTAATCTGTCCGATCCAAATAATCTGATTTGTAACTCAATTCATAACCCAATGATTCAAAATAAATTAATAAAAATAATTAAATGAAATAAATTAATAAAAATAATTAAATTTATTAGATAATTTAATTTTTCAAAAATAAAATTAATATTATAATATTTATTATTAAAATCAAAACTACTTAGGTCTTAAAAATTTAATAAATTTATATATATTTATTATCTAATGAACAATTAATAATAATAATTAATATATGTTAACATATTTTTATAATATCCTAGAAAATCCAACCATAAATGAATGTTATTATTATCAATTTTAGATTTGGGATCATCGAAATGCCTAAAAATAATTTTTAAAACACAGTTAAAATGCATATAAGATATTGTCTCAGAAAACGTCGTTGTCAATAACACTACCGAGAAAGTAGCAGTCCAATCGATAGGTGAATTTCTGATTCTAATCAAGGGGCAACGAATCATATAAATATATGTGTAATTATAGTAAAAAGAAAGAGGTGAAAAATGTTTAGGAACACTAAAAAAGTCAGTAATGGTAAAACCATAAATAAATGAAACTTTGGGAGTATAGTGAAAAATTGACTGTCTGAGTTTCAGAACGGCTCTGAAACTATTTTTTATAATAAAGTATAAATAAAAATAAGCTATTTGAATCCCCACTGTAAAATTCAATTCTCAACAAAATTGTCAGACTAAATTACAGAAAGAAATGTGATAAAAATATGATTTATGAAAAGTTTAAGAACCTATATGTAATTTATCATTTTTAACTTAGTATATAAGCAACACTTAAACTTTTTTCTTCATCTTCTTCTTCTCCTCTCTTGGCCAAATCTCATTCCTTCATTCTCCCACCATTTTCATGCATTTTTTTTTTTAGGAAAAAAAAAATTTCAAATCAACCTTGTTTTTCCATTTCCTAACCTTATTTCTCTTGGAAAATCAAAGGAAATCAAGAATCATCACCTTTGGAATTTTGGCCCACACATCCATTTGAGGTAATGATGTGATTTCTTTAGTGTTATGTTTGATTTAAATGTTTTAGATGATGATTAAAGTGGGTTTTGTGTTTGATTGCATCAATTGATGCATTTGAGTATTTTTCCCCAATTTTCAAACCCTAACCTAAGTTGTATGGTTTAGCTATTTAATTTTGAGTTAGTTTATGTTAATTAAGCTTAGATTATGTTAATTGGAGGCTAATGGATGAAATATTTGTGATTGGTTAGTTGTAGAAAATCAAGAATTACAAAGTTATCAATTTTGCCTCCTTTAAAACTTTAGGTGGAAAATCAATTTTTCAAACCAATTTGAAGTGTGAGGTAAGTCTTTTATGTATCATTTAACATGTCTATTGCATTGGAATGAGAATTGAAAACCTATTTTGTTGAACCCATTTTGGCCGAACCCTATGCCACTATTCACTCCATTGATTTTTTGCTTGTTTTTCCTTTAGTTTCCTAAGCTTTTTTTATCCTTTAATTGTTATTTATTATTGTATATCTAATGATTATTCAATTGTCTATATTGTGTGTTGTTGATTGTTGGGGCAATGTTAGAGTTACACCCAAACTATGTCAAATAGTCCATTCAAAGTTGTACACCAAGTGTTTAATAAAATGCCTAGTTCATTTTGTCATAGGCCTATCACTTCTTCATCCATAGGCCTACCATTTGAATGCTATCGTTGCCAGCGATATTGGCATACCAATTGTGCCAACCTTTTATTTATGTATGACCAACTTATATTCTATCCCATTATTAATTGCCAAACCCTTTGTCATTGTATTTCTATTTGCTATTGCTATTCCATTGATTATATTGATACTTGAATTGATTGATAATGAGTTATTGATACTTGGTGATACCATTGTTGTGTAATGGTATCTAATGACTTGTTCCTATCTTTTATTGACTCTGATGTGCTTTGACAGAGCTGCTGCTCCGACAGGGTAGTGGATACATACTGTCGGCAATGTACACATTGTATAATGATACCCTAGCTGGGAAAGGTTAACAGTCCTAGCCATAAGACCCGATCAGTTTTATGTTTATTGACACATGATGATACATGTGATATGAGTTTCATGGTCCTACATTTGTCTTATCCATATGATATACTTTCCATTGATTTGATTATTGACTTTACATTCATCTTCTGTAACTTGATTCTGTATTCTAATATTTGTGAGAAGACTGATATTATCATTCTATCTGCCTATCTTTTATTGATGTTTCAATTCATATTTATTATCGATGCATATTATATTCACTGAGTATCTTATATACTCACCATTTCATTGTTTCCCATTTTCAGGTGCAGAATAGGAGGCAAAAATCCCAGCTTTTGATATCTCTGTGGATTCCTGCAGTATTTTATAACGGTGTAATTATTTTTAAACATTGTATTTTTTTGTATGTTCATATTCTAGCTGCTCCATGGGTTGTATATGGTATAATTAGTTTATGAATATATATGTATGACATATTATGGAGTATTTTTAATATTATGGCATGATATGATGTATGTTACAGCTATTTGCAGTATAATTTACAAACAGATTACAGATTGACAGAATAAATAGTAATTAAGTAATTGATTAATAAATTGATGGTAATTAGTAATTGCATGTGATATTGGGTCATACGGGTACCGGTCGCCTCTGACATCTCCCGCATCCTAGGACCGTTGCGTTCCGAAATCAGTACATGACAATTTTAATAAAATATATAATAAATAAAATTATACAAAACACGAGTTCATGATTAGTTATATATGATTATTAACTTTTAGATATTATTAATAATTTATTTTCTTAATAATTTTACTTATTCCTATAAATTAATAAATATTACTTAATATATTAATAAAATTATAAATTAAAATAGATTTTAAGCTAATTTTATTAAATTTTTATATTTAATTTCAAGTTAATTGAATTTTATATTTAAATAATTTATATATACATTTTAATTTTTCTTATAATTTTTATTATTCTATTGTCTATTAAATTACAATTAAAATTTTATGTTAATTTTCATACATATAAATCAAATTAGATTTCATGTAGCTTTAAAAAAAATAAAAAATATTATTAATTACTTTATTAAAAATTTAGTTGTCACATTATTAATTGTTATTTATAATTTATTATACATTATATAATTTATAGCAATTATATTATGTCACAGCCTAATTTTAGACTATGTACGGGTAATGCCTAAGCCACCAGTATCTCGAAGAACTCATGTTTTAACTTTTACATTCATAACTTAACCTGTGATACATTTTAGGTGATAATTTTTTTTTTTTAAAACATCATAATATCAAACATTCATGCAGAAAAATTGACAGAGTTTCTTTTGTAACTCTGACTTAAGCTATTCCCAAATTATATAAAAATGCACTCCCAATATACATACATCCCCTTATATCCTCCATTTATCAATTGTAACTCAAAATGCACTTCAATATTTCCATTCATATCATATTGCATATACATATCATCTCAAGATCATATATCATATATATGTACAATATATATACATATCCATGTCATATCATTTTACCATTTGATCATTTTAACATTTAACTTAAGTCAATTTAAACCTCTATACATTATATACCAAGGAACTCTATACACAGGAGTGATCTCGATACCTACATCTGATCCAAGGCTGGAGATGGTGTAGCCAATGGATGACTTTTTTACTGAGGTCCTGAAAACATAGAACCACTAAAATGGTGAGTATAACTTTATACTCAGTGAGTCATAATATATATATGAGTATGCAATA